>MJUU01004057.1:5596-50293 GCA_002080025.1 Modiolus philippinarum
CACATATCAAAGATGTGCATACTACTTGGATTTTGATTTTTGATAATTTTTCAGCAAACTACACCATGTACACATTGTTGAACTTTGTAATTTTTATGCATTATATTGCATATAGGGTACACCATTTGTCCGGATAACTCCTCCTACAGTTTTTAAGCCAGGAAGTTTTTATTTTGCTGGTTGTTAGTGCACAAATCAAAGATGTGCATGCTGCTTGGATTTTGATTTTTGATAATTTTTCAGAAAACTACACATTGTTGGAACTTTGTAATTTTAATGCATTATATTGCATATAGGGTACATTATTTGTCCGGATAACTCCTCCTACAGTTTATAAGATAGGAAGTTTACAGGGTACTCAATTTGCCCGGATAAATCCTGCTACAGGTTTTAAGATATTTTACAGGATGATTGTTCATCTGTAAGAGATGTGCAAACTACTTGGATTTCAATTTTTTGATAATTTTGAGATAATGCAGGAAAATCCTAAATGTGGGGGCGTGGGGTATGTGAGCTTGCTCACTAAGGTTCTTTAAATTGTAGAATACATTTTAATGAAATGTTATGTAAATGTTTAACCTAAAGATTTCCTTCAGAATATTTTTGGAATGTTTTTTTAAAACGTTAGAAAGCATTAAGATAAAATGTTTAAAAAAACAAAAACATTTCATTAATAGCTTTTAAAAATGTTTTAAAAACCTGCAAAAGCATGGTCACGGAAATATTTTCACAATGTTTCAAAGAAATATTTTTCTGAGATATTTCAAAAATATTTAATCAAAATATTCCTTCAAATGTTTTAAAGAAAATAACTTTAAAAATCTTATTTCATATCGAAACACTACAATGAAGTTTACCTTAAGCATTATTTTTTGTATGGTGTACATTTTTGGGTGTGTCAGGACAATGTGCATTTCTTGTAATACAAAATAAACATCTGTTTTCACTTACAACTCGGTATGTCTTCGATTACATGCTGTGGTGACTATCTCTTATCTGTTTAAAACTGTTTCTGTCATCAGTCAATTTTCTACTGGCTTCAGAAAATGTAGACATTACGGTATTGTCGTCAAGTCATTACGTATGGCCTTCTTTGATATTAACATTGATGTTTTGATAGGGTCTTTGCATTTTAACTAAACACATTCTAAATTTCTAAAATCAGTATAGCATGGACACGGGTTATGTATTCCGGTATATACATGAAATCATTATGCTAAATTCCTCACAGGAAGGGATATTGATGGAAGCTGTATACTGAGGGTACATAACTTAATTTGTCAGTTGGTAATGGGTCTGGAGCTGGCATGTCAGTTACCTGTGAGCAGTCTCATGTGATTTCATGTTTATGTCCGTATATTTAGTTCTTTCAGTTTCATTTTTCACAATTGACTCAGTCTTGTTGCCAACTGAGTTTTACTGTTGTTACGATTGTTTTTTTTTATTTATCACATTGGCTATAGGGGGAAGGTTTGGGCCCAATAAAACTAGTTTAACCCCACCGCAGCAGGTTTGCGCCTGTCCTTAGTCAGGAAATTTATTAAGCCTTTGTGTGTCTTGACTGTTTTCTAGTTAGTTCACTTTATGTCTATGGGAGTCTAGGATGATGTTTATTTCGCTGAACTTGATTACTCTTTATTTAGGAGCCAACTCCGACCTGCCGTTGGGTGTGGGGTTTCTTCACCGTTCATTGAAGATCTTATAGTGGCTTTTAGTTGTTATTACTTCCCTTTGGGTTGTTGTCTCTATGACACATTCCACGTTTCCCCACTTTTTCATCCTATTATTGATATATTGAATTACTAATGGGTATTAAATTTTAGTCAAAATAGACATGCAAATTTCATAGTGAATGTTTGCATTTTAGTTGTTTTTGAAAGGGTTGATTGTCCAAAAAATATATACACGTCTTTTAAAAAATCCTTTTTATATGGTTACGGAAATTATCTAGACCGTTTTGTAGAAAGCATTTTACTGAAATATTATGAAAATGTTTTACCTTAGGATTGCCTTCAGAATATTTTTATTTGGAATTGAAATGTTTTTTGAAAACTTTATAAAAGCATTAGATAACATGTTTAAAAAACACATTTCAATAATGGTTTTTTATAAAATGTTTTATAAACCCGCAAATGCATTGTCACGAAAAAAAATTCTCACAATGTTTCAAAGGAATGTTTTTCTGAGATATTTCAAAAATATTTAACAATAATATTTCTTCCAAATGTTTTAAAGGTGTTTTAAATTTGTCTTTTTTTTTCAAAATAACTTTAAAAATCTTTGTCCATATATCGAAACACCACACTGCCGTTCACCTTAAGCATTATTGTTTTGTATGGTGTACATTTTTGGGCGTGTCAGGACATTGTGCATTCCTTGTGATACAAAATAAACATCTGTTTTCACTTACAACTCTGTATATATCCGATTACACGCTTTGGTGACAATCTCTTATCTGTTTAAAACTGTTTCTATTATCAGTCAATTTTGTACTGGCTTCAGAAAATGTAGACATTATTGATATATTGAATAATTAATGGGTATTAAATTTTAGTCAAATTAGACATGCAAATTTCATAGTGTATGTTTGCATTTCAGTTATTATTTAAAGGGTATATATACGTTTTTTTTAAATATGTTTTCACAAATATTCAAATATACGTCCCTGGTTTTCAACACAAAAAATAAATTTATTAAATGATACAAACACATATAAAAACCAAACAATTTTTATATCAGTAAATTCACTTTTTTACAGATCGGTTTTTATCATATTTGTCAGTATAAAGGAAAACTATCTGGCAATGTTTTAATGCTTATTTGATAAAACATATTTGCATTATGTTTTGAAACTGTTATGCAATAATATTGTGCCCGTACTTAAATAAAACATATAAGCATAATATTCTAAAAATGTTTCATAAACTTGTTCTTTTTTTAAATTAAAGATTAAAATATTTTTTTGTAATGTTTTAAGAATATTTCCTTGAAATATTAAGGGCAAGAAATGTACAAAAAATGTCGTTGAATTATAAAATATTATCGTTTATAATTGTATTTTTACATGCCATTCAACACTTTTGTACGATCGTTTACTGGTTATTCGAAAGCTATACAAATATAGTTTAAATGTTTTATGAAAATGTTTTACCTCATCATAATGGAAACATCAAGTGCCAGTGGATTTATAACGTTTTGTTATAATGTAGCAGTGTAACAGAATAAAAATATATTTTAAAAAAGTTTTTAAACGATTTGGGAAAATGTTATTATCAATGTCTAAAGCAACGTTCTGATGTAATAATTTTAAAATGTTGTGTCAAAATGTTACCCAAAATAACTTAAAACGTTACGTTAAAATGTTGATAAAAAAATTGACTTCATGTTTAAAATATTACTCGTGAGAACAATTTGTCAAAACGTTTTAAAATGTTTTCGAAAACTTTTTAAAAAAGATGAAACGTTTTCAAAACATTTTTAAAATGTTTGACGAACCACCAATAAACCTCGAATAAAATGTTTCGAAAATGCTGTGTGAACGCTGGGTAAGTATATGATCTGTCTATATGAGAAACTGAATTGAGTGTAAAAAAATAACAAAGTAACTGGACCATGAAATGAGAGTGACATAATACCTACTAAGGTAACAATTAGCAATGTAGGATATGGCTATATAGGTAGGAGTTACTGAAAAATGGACATGAATGTAAAAAATTAACAAAGTCACTGAACCATGAAATTGAGGTGAGGGTTAGATGCAGTCAGGCTGGCATGTACTCACTAAATTATAACAATACACCATATATGGTGTCTCTATACATTACAATGGCTAAAAAATTGACTTTAATGTAAAACTATGTTGCAAACTTTACGAAATCACTGAAGCGTGCAAATGAGGTGGAGGTCAATTGCAAAGTGACAGACTTGTGTGTACCATTTAAGATACATCAATACACTAAATATCATACATTTATGTATTACCTATCCCGAGAAAAAAGAATTGAATGTAAAACTTTGTTGCATTTTTTATGAAATCATTCAGCCATGAAGACAAGGTCAAGGTCATCTGAACCGTGTGATGCCGAAAGCTCAAACGATCAGCTACCTGTGGACAAGATGTTGTATATAAGTGTTATAATTTAAAAGTTATTAAGATTGAAGGAAAATTTACGAAATCGCCGTTGTCGCCTCCGCCGGAGAGTAATGCCTATGTTTCGCTTTCAGCGACCTTCGTCGCAGGCGAGACCACAATGGAATAGATAGCACTAGCTGTATGCAATATGAAAACCCTTTCTAAATGTGTATTTTTCAATAAAAGAACAAAAAAGGGTCACGATACAACTCATTTAATTTAGCTTCAGACCCCAAAAATGATTACTACAAACACAGACAGTGTATCGGACAAAGATACAAGGTATACCAAACTCTTCTAGACAGCTGGATTAAATTGCCTGCACTAGAATTATATATGAAATTAAATCTAGAAATAATGTTCTTATTCATGTTGTTGTTTTGCATCTGATAATCGCACAGAAGACATGGATTTTCATACAATGAAAATTGTTCACTGTAAAAGATGTAATACGATATCTTACAGATATCTTTTTAGATAAAAAAAGAGATTTGATAAAAAAAATTCGTAGGTATAATATAACAACAAATTATAAAACTGAAAAGAATAAAATTGCTGAAAATATCATATGCTACATCAGTAATTCAATTAGGACATATCTTTGAATTATTTATGAAGATATAAATCCATATTTGAAAATCATCTCGTTTATGAGACAATGGACTATTTAATATGATGTTATTATAATAATTGTTAATATTGTATGTAAATGTTGGACAATTTTCACTGTAAAAGATGTAATTGACTGTTTGTCAATTTAAAACATTTCTTATGCAGAAAATTTACCCGCCGTGCGCGGTCCCGGCTTATGAATAGGCCCGCAGCATGCTCTAAGCTTGGAGTATGAGTCTTCCTAACAGAGGACCCCGAGGGAACCCCGGGATATAGCAAAAGGACCTAGTATCTCCGGCTTGCGGGATGCGACCCCTTCTTAACGGGGGCTGACCCCGAGGGTCCCGGGATATAGAAATAGGACGCATTCCGTGGTTGTGCGGGATTAATAAATACACAACCCATCTTTCGGATGGGATGTAAACTAAGGTCCACGTGTTGGAAGAAATGCCACGCTTCCTGCACGTTAAAGAACCCTTGTAGCAAGCTTTTTTGAGTGGTCCGTAGGTGATCGGCTACAAGGCTAGATTCTTCGCCCTTTTCGATTTCACCCTACTTTTCCAATGGCAGTCAGAATTTCTCGTCCCATGACACTTTCCATACCCCAAAGTGATTATTTATTAACAAACTTGTTCTCGTCTTGATATAGCTGAGATATTGCTGAGTAAACGTTTAACAATATTCAATCAATCAATCAATCAGAAAATTTACAGTAACTGCATTGTAGATCAAACCAAATCCAATTACTTTCCGTTCTTTGACATCAACAAACCTGAATCCAGTCTACATCATTTTGAAGACATTAAGCTTTATAATAAAAGCCGAGGATTTCGAATGAATTATCGAAACAGAAAGTAAATGTTGGTGTCTTTAGACCTTCCATGCAGTGACTGAAGGGAACAATTGGAAGTTCTAATTTAATTAGATTGTTTATTTATTTACCTTTTCATACTTTAATGGTCTGTGCACTAAACAATGTGTAAAATGATTTTATATTGTAAAAATGACCAACAATAATTAACTTCTTGGTTCTACAAGACAAGGTTCAATTTCATTTCAGCATCAGCCACCGGAAATCCTTTTCCAAATTGTCTTGATCTTACCGGATATTCATAGAACATATATTAGATGACTGCATTTAAAATCACATTCAGTACAAACGTTTCTTATTTAACATTACTATGAGTTTTATTCATACTTTTCTCCATTAATTTTGTTGTAGTGAATTGCTAAAATTCAAAGCCAATTTCAAAATCGGTCAAATTGTTTTCTAGGCTGCTAATTGATGACCGAATAAACATTGGAAAATGCTATCATATAAGATATGGGACTAGTAACAACATTACCGCACAGCATTGTCAAGAGCAGCAAATCAAAGGGCAAAAAGACAATGAAGTTGTAAAACAACCGACATGCAGAATCGTCAATCGCAGTTCCCGACTTCATTCCTGTATTTATAACTATTAAAATTATTTCAAATGTTCATGTAAAACGGGCTTTTTTTGAAACGTTGATTAATGAAGCGGTCACAGATATTAATGTGGCTAATGAGAAATTCTGCAAAATCGTTGCCCGATCTTGCATTACAAATCAATAGATGAATATATCTATCTTTGGGTAGATCCAGAGTTGATAACCGGTCTGACAAACACCTGACTGGACTTTCACTGGAGGTGTGACGGGTGTCACGCGTTGAGTAGATCATGCTCACCCTTCCAGAGCACCTGGTGATACTTAAGTTTTTGTAGGTATTCACACTGCTCGTGCTATAGTTTTGTTGTGTTCTTGTTCCATTTTGCTGTGAGTTTGGAATTTTGATTTTCGAATTCTCCGTTTCATCAGTTTTGCCTCGGTATTCGTTTCCCGATGTACTGTAGAGTCGTCCTTTTGTCATGAATTTTACTATTGAAATGACAATTTTCGCCAAATCGAGATGCAAGTCAAATAAACTTGTTTCGGATAAAAAAAGGGTGACTTAAATTCTTAATTGTACATGTATACTCGTTTCTGAAGCTTTTTTTATTCTTTTATTTAGGATTTTTACCCCTCTCTTCTAAAATCCACCATCCATTTGATCCACAACCAGTAGTTATTCCAAGGCCATTTATTGATAATGGGTCTGAATCTGTCCAATTAATGTATACAGTAGAATTCCTTATGATGACTATGGAACCTTGTTGCCATTTCACAGTAAAATGTGTGTACTTGTCACAGTCCAGACAATTGTTGCATTTTATTCTTGCTCTTTCATTGTCAAGGCCATACTTTCTACGTAGAATAATAACAGTATTCCGTCCACCGCCCAATACAACCTCATAAAACTCTGTAGAATTTAGACATGGTGCCGAAGACAAAAGTATGAATGCATCATTACACGCTTTGATATGAAATTCAATGTATCCTTCTTTTGAAGGGTGGATCCCATGTTTGATTAGTTGTGTATACAAAACGTAAACATTTCTTCTTGAGCCTGAGCTAAACCAACCACTATCCGCTGTAAATATTTCAACTCCTGTATAAGAGAGGACCTTGACAGTAAGCATATTTTATGGTTGAATTGAAAAAAACAACATTTATTTCAAATATAAAATGCCCTCTACAACCATTTTCAATGTAAATACAAGTTATACAATATTATACAGTTATAGTCTGTATATGAGGTTGATACGATGTAATATCGACATGGCAAAAGCATATCAACCGAGGATGAAACTCGAGGTCGATATGCTTTTCCAGGTCGATATAACATCGTATCGACCTCATTCACAGACTACAATTGTTATATTATTAATTTACAGAAAACACTGAAAAGGTCATTTTTATATGCCCGTCTTTAACGGGACGTATTATGATATACCGTTGTCCGCCCACACGTCGTACTCTAACTAGAGAACGCTTTGAACATTTTTCTTGAAACTTTGCAGAATTGTTGGGTTTGACAGAAGAAAGCTCCCTATTGTTTTATTTTGTCGTTGACTTTGATTATTTCAAAACAGCTTGACATTGCAATTTTCGTCCACATGTCGTACTTACTGGAGAACACTTTAAACATTTTTCTTGAAACTTTGCAGGATTGTTGGATATGATAAGAGGAAGCTCCCTATCATTTTATTTTGTTGATGGATTTTTCGTTACAGAGTTATGGGACTTATTATTTAAAAAAAGCATGAAATGCCATTTCCGTCCACACGTCATATTCTAGCTAGAGAACGCTGTATTCATTTTTCTTGAAACTTTGCAAGATTGCTGGAAATGACGGAAGAAAGCTTCCTATGGTTTTATTTTGTGGAAGGATTTTTCATTCCAGGGTTATAGGACTTTGATTATTTCAAAAGTGTATGAAATTGCAATTTCTGTCTACACATGGATATTCTTTTATTTTAAGACATCAGTAAACCTAAACATTGATTATCACATACATATACATATACATTTTTTACTGTTTAACATCAGATGAAATAATAATTTAATATCGAAGTTACTGTGAATTTTGATTCTGCATATGCGCATTTCGACAACTTATGTCTCTTAAGTGCAGATAAATCTAAAAAATTGATACATATCAGAAGTCCCTTGTCATGATTGCTCATTTGCAGTATTTAATTTCAAGAATCATTTTATCAGTTTGTTTTAAAGTGGGGAAGGGCGTATCATGCGCTCTTGGCGCAGCTGTTTATTATATATGTCTTAATATTTAAATGCAAGATAGACACAGTTGAAATATTTGAAAAAAAATTATATTTTATAAGTTAAAACACTATAATATAATGACAGTGTGAATAATTCATACAATTGATTCTTTAAAAATACATCAAGATGCATTAAACAACATTCATAGAAACTTGCCATTTGAATTACTATTTTGCAGTAACATGCGATATAACTTTCTGATATACTGCTTTCCAATCAATTACTAAAAACACAGTGGGTCATGTGATCAGTTCTCCACTAATCAAATTCCTCATACAATATTAAATTAATAATATTAAAAATAAATGTATTCTTATGAACATAATGATTATTAAAAATAATGTATTCTTATGAACATAATAATTATTAAAAATAAAATGTATTCTTATTAACATAATAATCATGCATGTCAGAATATCTTAACTAAGTAAATTTAAACAGTAATGAATTATATTTATCACATTTGGCTGCTTAAAGATTTTTATTTCAAAAAGTGCAGAATCGAAGAAATAAGAAATAATACATGCAAGAGAGCCAATAAAATTACATTTTCATTTTTTTATCAAAGCGATGCAAATAGTTCAATATGATTGCAATCTAATTAAAATTAGATCAACCAATTGTTCCTTGCACTCAATGCATGGTAGATTTAAAAAACATCCTATTCTACTTCTGTTCTGATGACTTTTTAAATCAATCAGTCTAATTGCAGCTTCCAGGATTTTGGAAGCATTGCTCTTGTGATAAAACCCGAGGATTTCGAAAAGTTCATCAGAACAGAAAGTACAGTAGGATGTTATTAGATATACCATGCAGTGAGTGTAAGGAGCAATTTGTAAATATACAAATGTACTTTCATTAGATTAATATGATTGCTGTACCAATTGGCCGAATTCAAAGTTTATGGATAGGATGTAGTTGCGAGGGACTAAGATGCCAATGTATATTTCAGGAAGAAGGTGTTTTCTATTTCGTAACTTATAAAAAGCAGTGAAGGGATATGGAGTAAAAGCAAATGAGACAATATCTCCACAAATACGTGGGAAAACAAGCAATGAAACAACGCTTTTATTGTTGTTCTTCATCTTGAAGTCACCATGAGGCCTTCAACAATGAACTATGCTCATACCTCATAGTAAGTTGAAGACGGCCCCTAGCACCGGTTTAAGCGGAATTCATTGCTGGATGTGGAGCATCCATGTTTATCATGTCATGGATGCGGGATCGTCAACAAACAATAAATCAATTGGCAAAGTATTCTTAAAATTGCTGTCATCCATTGTTCGACAAAAAGACCAACTGAAGACAAACTCAACGCTTAACCAACCACAGGGCACTCATCGAGTAAATAGTAAGAAAACTTGGCATAATAAAATTATGAGATGTGGGCACAATAATCAGATGGCCAGAATGATAGATTTGAAAATACAAAAAAAAAAAAAATAAAATGCAAAAATTTGAAATTATGATAGTGCATCCATATGAGAAATTCTCTCAGGAACTAGTACACCATAACTGAAATGTATATAGAGCATACATCTCTCGCGGACTCCACACTGCAGGAGAGACAAACTAAAGTCTAAAATAAGCAATGAATGGATATGGAGTAAAAGCAAATGAGACAAAATCTCCACAAATATGTGGGAAAACAAGCAAAAGAACAACGCTTTAATTGTTGTTCTTCATCTTGAAGTCACCATGAGGCCTTCATCTCTACATTTGGTATATCTATTTCAGTGTAACGCGAAAAGAACCTAGAGGAGTCCAAAGAGGTCTGTTACCAGAATAACTCCGGATTTCCGTTTCCAAAATATAACAGCAATTTGCCACAAAGAATTCAACACTAGGATAGCGTCAAATTAACACAATGCACTTTGAACTATTTACAAAGAAATCACTTTAAAAAAATGCATTGTATTCTTGAATGAAAAAAAAAAACACATCTATATTTACATGTAAAGCACAATAATTTTTGTCTTCAAAATGAATTGAATCAAAAGTCACAATGAACATCCAAATGATCAATTACACGACACGTAATAAAATGAATATTTCAAATGGCACTTCTGCATATACAAATATACCCCGGGGTATAGAAATAGGACCTAGTATCTCCTAAACGGTGCTGAGCCCGAGGGAACCCCGGGATATAGAAATAGGACCCAGTCCATGGTTGTGCGGGATGAATAAATACACAACCCATCCTTCGGATGGAATGTAAACTCAGGTCCACGTGTTGGAAGAAATGCCTAGTTTCCTGCACGTTAAAGAACCCTGTAGCAAGCTCATTTTCGAGTGGTCCGTAGGTGGTCGGCTACAAGGTTTAATTCCCCGCCCCTTTCGGTTTTACCCTACTTTTCCAGTGGCAGTCAGAATTTGCCGTCCCATGACTTTTTCCATACCCCAAAGTGATTATTTATTAACAAACTTGTTCTCGTCTTGATATAGCTGAAATATTGTTCAGTAGACGTTGAACAATATTCAATCAATCAAACCCTGTGTCTGGATGAAAAGGCACTATTACGTAATGACCAAACCCGTTGTCGAATTGAAAAATTCGGAGTAGTTTATATTGTTTCTATTCAAATATTTGCAACAGAAAAATCAGCTCCACAAATTAAATAATTTATATTTTACTTTACGTTTTCTCTAGGTTTTTTTTCTTTTTTTGTAATCATTTTTAAATTATATATCAATTGCAACGGTTTCTTAGTATAAAATTGTAATAGAAATTATGAAAATTGTAAATTATTACATTCCTTTGGTGTCTAGGTTTTCAAGTAAGAGTTATCGTCCCCAATTATGACTGAAATTGTTGCATATATATTTTCTATTTACATGATGTACAGCTGTACACATTATACATGACTGCGAATTCTGGTTGATATCGATGACCCTGTGTTGGGACGAGTCTCCGAGTTGATACAAGCTGACAGACTCTATCAGGAAGTTGTGTTTGACAGAAGTCTTGAAAACCCTTAGATAAGCCTGACGAATTGACGTCACGAAATCAGTCTGGTAATAATATCAACAATATAAACCAATCAAATAGCTTCCTGGGTCTTCGATGTGAATCTGCATGTCGAGTACACACAATTATGAACTGGTTCCCCCAATGTTGTAANATACTAGAACAACACATAGTTTTATCCTCAACAGTGATGATCGACCTGAGTGTATTCCATGCAATTGTCCTTATACAATTCAACATGTTTTAATTGAATGTGTGGATGTTGCCGATATCAGGCGTGATTTTTATTCAGCTGATTGTCTTAAAGACAAATGTCGCTGGCGACAAAATCGTTCAATTTTTAAAAGCAATCAATTTATTTAGAAAGATTTAAAAAGATCAATTTTAAACTAGTTTCTAATTTTTAATAATGTTAGTCAAATCATAATTTCTTTAATTATGTTTTTAACATTTTACACATTTCTTTTACCTGTATAAAGCTATACGGTATTATATAGATATTTTATGTATTTATTGAAATTGTTTAGTATATTCAACAGTTCTCGCCACAATATAGCTGAAATATTGCTGAAGTTGGCGTAAAACATCAATCAATCAATCAATCAATGAAAACCCTTAGATAAGCCTGACGAATTGACGTCACGAAATCAGTCTGGTAATAATATCAACAATATAAACCAATCAAATAGCTTCCTGGGTCTTCGATGTGAATCTGCATGTCGAGTACACACAATTATGAACTGGTTCCCCCAATGTTGTAAGTACTCAAAAGGCATTTTCGTCACAAAAGTAGACTAAGTTATAATGGACTCTTCGATCATCCATTTTCAGGTATAGCCTGATTTTAAAGCAAAACTATTAAAAATAACTTTTAAAAATTTCTAAATAAATAATGAAAGAGAACCATACATTGTAACTTTCAAAGTTTCAGGTAATATTATATTTCGTAGATTGTTGTTTACTGTTTGAGATTTGAAATAAAGAATTGATGGATGTGACATTACTCATATTTAATGTGGTCAACAAGGTGTCTTTCTTTTTTAAAACATCAATCAACTACATGTAGCAAATGACTAAATACCGAAGTTACTGTGAATTTAAATTCTGCATATGCGCATTTCGACAACTTATGTCTCTTCAGTGCAGATAAAATCTAAACGTTTGGTAGAGCATAAACTCAAAGATGTTTAAAAACTGATAGAGAACAAATAACCAATATGATTAACCAAACGGAAAGCCAAAATCAGCTAAGGACAGAGCTTTGCATGAGGGAGATACTCCTTAGTTTTCAACAAAATTTACAAAAATTTAGATATTGTAAAGTTCAAAATAGAATCAGCTTTCGGATCAGCACCGAAGTACTGACTACTGGGCTGATGAATACCCTCGGGGACTAATAGTCCACCAGCAGTGGCATCGACCCATGTAGCAGTGACTTAACGCCATAAAACACATGTCCTCACAATAATTGTCTTCACCCTATTACACAATTCCGTGGTTGTTGTCAATTTATTTTCTGCAAATTTTCATTTCGATAACTTATATCTCTTTAGTGCAGATCAAAGCAAAACATTTGGAAGTCCATAAACCGAAATACGCGTTAAAACTGAAAGAGAATAACAAATACACTGATGAAAACTAGAGGTTCAGATACTGAGCCTGTATCACTTACCTGACAAAGATGCTTCTAAGCCATGCCTATACTGATGACCAAAAATGTTTTTCCTATAGAGTCTAATGTTAAGCTTTGCTCTTTACTGACATAAATGTTTTTGTCAGATTTAATTGAAATAAGTATTCTTTGTTAAGCTCTTTCCATACATTTCTCCAATACAGTTAAGTTAAATTTGCTTTACTGGTTTCAGAATAGATGATAAAAATGAAGATTTTCTCATAGGATCCTAAGTAAAACTATGTTCCGCGCTGGCCATCATGTGTATTGTAATGAATCAAAACAAAATGAGCAATCTTAGTTATGAATCTTCCATACATCATTCCTGTAAAGTTTGGTTGAATTTACTTCTTGGTTTCAGAGGAAAAGATGAAGATGTGATTTTCACATAGGGTCCTATGTTAAAACTATATTCTGTGCTGGCGTCGATCTTTTTATCATATTGGAACGAAATGAGCAATCTTGTTAAGGACCTTCCATACTTCATTCCATCGGGACGAACTGAGAAATCTCAATGATGGACCTTTTGTAAATCATTCCTATAAAGTTTGGTTGAATTTGCTTCAGCGATTTTTGAGGAGATGAAAATGTGATTTTTACCATAGGGTCCAATGTCAAACCTAAGTTCCCCGCTGGCGGCCATTTTTTTTTATCGGATCGGAATAAAATGAGCAATCCTTGTAAAGGATCTTCTATACATCATTAATGTAAAGTTTAGATGAATTTGTTTCAGTGGTTTCAGAGGAGAAGACGAAAATGCGAATTTCCCATAGGGTCCAATGGTAAACTATGTTCCGTGCTGGCGGCCATGTTTTTTATTGGATCAACATGAAATGAGCAATCGTCGTTAAGGACCTTTAGTATATCAGTCCTGTAAAGTTTGCTTCAGCGGTTTCAGAGGAGAAGATGAAAATGTGAAAAGTTCATGGAAAGACGACGGACGCCAAGTGAAAGGACAGTGTGGCATATGGCAAATACTAATTAGTTTTAAACACAACTTTGCTTCATATAAATATAGGTTTCGGGCAAAATACGCGGTGCTGACTGCATGGTGATCAATTTTACCTATTGGAAAATGTTTTGCAATGATGTCGAAGTTATTTGTCAAGAACAGCAATTTTACACAATGGTGAGTTGCTAGTAATGAAAGCCATATTTTAAAGTCTGCTGTTATGTTGACACTATTTTAATATCCATTCATTTGAATTAATAAAGCCATGCTGTTTAAAATTAGCTCCGCTGTCGAATTATAAAGCCAGTTTTACACATGTATAGGGCTATTTCAGAAAATAAGACCATAAGCTAGGTAAGTCCATTCATTTCAGTTTCCGTAATATGGATGATGTTCTTTCATTTAACAGTCCTTAATAAGAGAGTAACCTTCTTCTTATCACCCAATTAAATTTTAAATTAAAGAGACCATTGATAAACCATCATCGGCATCATACCTGTACTTAAACATGTGTATCGACAACTCTTGACATCTGAAAACAAACCCTTTAAAAACTGTTTTGAACAGTAATATTCCAATATCCCCAGAAAATGCATTCTTCATGTCATTGTTTATTCTCTATTAATAGGTAGGTAGTTTGTTCAGCGACTTTCTTAACAGAGGGAAATTTCTGTCTCAAAAACTTTTACACCAAAGCTACGTTCAATCGCTGTTACAATTGCCAATATTTCATGGTGGTCATCACAATTTGACAAATCGATGCAATATTCTACATGTAGACACCCGAATCGGTTTTCGGGGGCTCCAGCTACAGTCATCAGGTAGAGGATACGGACAATCCCTATCTATTCGTGGAATTCAGGTCATAATAAGGAAAGCCTGGCCACGAAACTTTCTTTCTACACTGAATGGAGCAACGCTACTCTCAATGATCCCTTGAATATTTTTCTAAGTGCAGACTAAAACCCATTTTCCCTTTTCTAGTGGCAATCAAAATTCATTGTCACGGTTGTCAAATTCGCCTTTATTTCTTTCTTCTTACGGTCTATTGTTTCTAATTGATTTATTTGTTCTCGTCCAGATCATAACTGAAATATTGCTCATTAGGCGTTTAACTGTAACTAAGCAATCAATCGATACAATGTCG
Organism: Modiolus philippinarum; assembly: GCA_002080025.1. Classification (NCBI taxonomy): domain Eukaryota; kingdom Metazoa; phylum Mollusca; class Bivalvia; order Mytilida; family Modiolidae; genus Modiolus; species Modiolus philippinarum. The sequence continues at coordinate 20,773 of MJUU01004057.1, forward strand.
CTATTCAACAAATGCGAAATGACATCTTTTAGTATATCTTGACTTTATTACCGAGCTGACAAACACTATGAGGGAAAACGGACCTCAACCCTGAAGCAGATCATGTTTACCCTTCCGGAGCGCCAGATGATAACATTCCTCTAATTATAAGACGGGTTCACACTACTGCGAGCTATCATGTGTTTGTATTTGTTTTGACTTTGTAAGGTTATCGTATGTTGTGTTTGAAATACTTTTTGTTTTGTTTTGTTTTTTGTTTTTAGATTTAAAAATTTAAGATTTTTCTTTTTCTTTTTTTGCTAAGGCATTCATTTGCCGATGTATTGTTTCTGATAAGGTTTTGTGAAAAAAAAAACATTCTCCGGAGAAAATGGTAGACAGAAGTTATGGAAATGTCTATCTGCAGAAAAGACATCTTAGGTTTTTGTTATAAATGATGTATAATCCAAACAATTTATCACGTCATTATTTTAGAGATTTAGCTGTTTGATAAATCATCAATCTATACTTTTGTGATCCGCTTGTAGAAATAGTTATATGAAGAAGTTAATTTCCGACCTAATTACACCTTATGTAGTAAGCTGCATTCTGATTGGTTAATAGTCGTTGTATTTTTTGGCAAATACCCCCTCACCTTGGTATTTGTCCCAGAGTCAACTCTGTGCTTTAATGATATAGACATTCGGTGTTATTAAACAGATTTATTATGAACGTCGGCTTATTTGCCAAAAATGCAAGTCCAAGGTCTTAATATCCGTCGCTTTTCTGGCTTGGGAAATTTTACCGCACAGCGACATGTATTTCTGGCAAATACCTCTCCTTATCATTATACATCTGTTCAATATAGTCCTGTTTTACTTACTCTATTTCAGTCTTACCTGAAACGAATTTGTAAATCGTCAGCATAGTGACAGTTGCTGGCATATTCTTTTTTTGTAAATCTTAGCTACTTTTTCCAATGTTACACAAATCTTCAGTTTCCACTCCTAGATTCCTTCATGGGAATTCAAGATGACACAAACAGAAAATTGATATCATCAAATATTTATCAATTGACGATGACGGATGAACAATTGGGAAAACGAGATACCAAATCATCAAGATCGAAGTTATAATTTTGTAAAAAAAAATGTTAAATTGTTATGTAAGATATGAATTATTAATAAGAATGTTTACCTGTGTATATAAAGTTGCTGATATTATAGAATTATAGAAAATATAAACTCAATGAATTTTGACTGAATATCGTTCAGCGTCTTCTCAACTATTTGAGCTATATCAAAACGAGAACAAGTTAGTTAATTAATATGCAATAACAAAATACCGATGTTACTGTAAAATTAGATCCTGCATATGGCAATTGAGACAATGGCAATCCATAAACCGAAATATGTGTAATAGCCGATTTGAACAATTACCAATAGGATATAAACAGAAAAGCCAAAATCAGCTAAGGACACAGCTATGCAACCACAGGGGAAATCAAAATGGACAAATTCGGCCACATGCACTCAAAAAAAATAGATTGATTGAATATTGTTTAACGTCTACTCAGCAATATTTCAGCTATATCAAGACGAGAACAAGTTTGTTAATAATTACTTTGGGGTATGGTAAGGATCATGGGAAATTCTGACTGCCACTGGAAAAAGTTTGGTGAAATCGAAAAGAGCGGAAAATTTAGCCTTGTAGCCGATCACCTACGGACCACTCAAAAAAAGCTTGCTACAAGGGTTCTTTAACGTGCAGGAAGCGTGGCATTTCTTCCAACAGGTGGACCTGAGTTCACATCCCGTCCGAAAGATGGGTTGTGTATTTATTAATCCCGCACAACCACGGAATGGGTCCTATTTATATATCCCGGGACCCTCGGGGTCCTCTGTTAGGAAGACTCATAGTCCAAGCTCAGAGGATGCTGCGGGCCTATTCATAAGCCGGGACCGCGCACGGCGGAAAAAAAATTGAGAATGTATTCTAAAACGTACATGTGGACATTAGTTTATATTTTATGAAAAGACTGGTGTAAATTTACCTAGATAAACACAGGTAAATGATACCCCAAAAGACCACTTACAAAATGCAATCTTTTATCGGAAAAATTCATTGTCAAATTAATTGATCTAATATCCACCCGTCTGATTAGACTAGGATCTTGTTTCTGACCTTTAAATTGCTAAATTAATTGATCCAATATCCATCCGTCTGATTAGACTAGGATCTTGTTTCGTTATCAATGAAAGGGCAGAGAAAAAAAAAGAAACAAATATTGCTTATTGTAACGCAGAGCGTTACAGATATCGATGTCCCCCAAACGAGCATTGTAAATGTTTTCCAGTTTCCATGGCAACAGAAGCATTTATGAGTTTTCTAAGACTAAAAATTAATTTCTACACGTCAGATATTTATCATGTAAAAATTTCATCCAATTGAAGCCCTGAATTGTCTCGCCCTTTTCCCTTTCTACGGCAACGGCAGTCCTCTAAAAAAATTGAGGCTTAAAATCATTTCTACACATGTCAGACATTTCATCCCAATTGGAGCATTTTAAATTTTCCCGCATTTTTTCCATTTCCACGGCAACGGTCACCATTTTGAAAATTTTAAGACCAAAAAACAATTCTATGCTTGCTAGGCAACCTTCCTGTAAAATTTCAACCAATTCTGAGCACTTTGAATTGTCCCCCCTTTTTCTGTTTCCATGGCAACGGTCGCCATTTTGAAAATTTTAAGGCCAAAAATCAATTCTATGCATGCTAGGCAACCTTCCTGTAAAATTTCGTTAAATTATGAGCATTTAAAATTTTCCCGCCTTTACCGTTTTCATGGCAACGGTCGCCATTCTGAAAATTTCCCGCCCCTTTTCCGTTTCCATGGCAACTCGCTATTTTGAAAATTTTAAGACCAAAAATCAATTCTATGCATGCTTGGCAACCTTCCTGTAAAATTTCATCCAATTCTGAGCACTTTGAATTTTCCCGCCTTTTGTCCGTTTCCATGGTGACGGCGGCCATTTTGAAAATTTTGAAAGGTTTCTGCACATCTACTCATATAGGCCAATAATCCTGTGAAGTTTCATGAAGTTTGGACCAATAGTTTATGAGAAACGTGTCGGACAAGAATCGATCGGAAGAAAGAAGAAGAAAAAAAACCAAAAACTAACTAGATTTGCAATTGCAAGCAATAGCTGATGTCGCCCCTGGCAGCCAATTCGATGATTCTATCTTGTTTGCAGCGTCAAAATCTACCTAGAAAACAATTTTCGTTGAATTCGGACAACATTGAAACTTTGACGTATTTTGACAGCCATCTTGGAAATGGCGGCAATTTAAATTTTTTTTTCCGCATAAATTTCTTCCTTTTATCTTGTTGAACATTTATACAAAATGTGAACAAATTCTACAAAGCAGTTCCTGAGATATTGAATCCTCAATTTTTCAATGTAAAATGGTGGCCATTTACAAAATGTTTTCATAACCTGCTCTTCTCGTCATGCTGATCCAATTTCCTGTCATATTTCATTTCCTTACATCAAACCGTTTTCTCAAAATAGTCCGGACAAAATGTGTGGGTTCGAAGAACCAAAAAAAAAAAAGAAATAACAAAGAATGATAAGAAGAAGAAAAAGAAGGAACAGAACAATATTAACATGTCGCCCCGACTACGTCTGGGGCGACATAACAAGAAACGGAGTAAACACAATATGTCTCCCAAACTTCGTTTGGGGGACATAATTATCAAAATTTTCAATTGAAAAGAATGCTTTTATAATATAACTAAAATTGAAATACGTTGAATATTGGAGGCGTTATGATTATTTGTCAGGGTTGACAAGAGCAGGTACATATATCAGAACGGTCACAGCTAGAACAGGCAAGCTGCAAGCAGTCACGAATAGAATAAGTCAGAGCGGACATGGGTAAGACATTTCAGCTAAAAACAGTCATGGCTAGAATAGGTCAGAGCTGTCATGGCTAGAAATGGTCAGAGCTATCATGCCTAGAATAGGTCAGAGCAGCCACGGCTAGAAAAGGTCAGAGCTGTCATGGATAGAAAAGGTCAGAGCAGCCATGGCTCTGACCAGACCGGTCAGCGATTTTAGCTATGACAATGACTGGTCATGGTCGCCAAGATTCTGGAGCAGACTTAGGGTTACAGATTTCATAAGGTGTTGTGTACACTTAAGCAGTTTTATAATAAATATGAACATTGATATCTAAATATGGTGTATGCAGCTTATTTTATTTCTAATCCTCGTTCCTACGGAAATATTGTTAAAAATGCAAGAAACTGATTAAAGATCCAGAAAGGCTGGGACGTAACTTTCATTCTTTATGTAATAGGAGATATCGACAAGATACCCTGCTTCCATCTGTTAAATTAGTTTTGAGATCTAGTGACCTTAAAAAAAATTTCACACATACTGGCCTCATCTATGTCTACTGGAATATATGATAATTCTTGACCAAACCATTCGGTTAGTTTTGAGTTTGATTTTTCTACCGTAGTGCGACAGTGTTTTACCAACAGACTAGGCTCCTTGAGCTAGCTAGTAGTGTAACGGCTAGCACCCCTTGACCTATCTTTCAAAATTACGTAATTGTAATTTTCTCTCCTTTCAAGATTGTGGTCATGGATTTAGTTGTCTACCTGTATTGGGTTTCATTCAACTATGGGGAAATGGGAAGCAGAAAGGGGAGGTTTGGGTACCCATAAACCGGTTTAACCCCACTGCTAGCTTTAGCTAGTGCGGGTACCAGGTCAGGCTGTCCAGAGTTCCTATAGTTGTTAACATTTGTCTTTTGTCATTTTTGTGTTTTTCCTGTATGGTTCCCTAGCACATTTTGGCATATAATTATAATTTTTAGCCATTGTAGATGTTCCTGTTATCCGTGTTTTTCATTTAGAGAGGTCCTAGAGCAGACTTGATACATTTGGGTGCAGACATAACCTCTTGTCCAAGTTAACTTGGAGAGCAGTCACTAGTCACTAGAATCATAGAAAAAAGAAGGGAAACGGGGATTGTGTCAAAGAGTCAACGACCCAAAGGGGAGTAATAACAGAATCATGTAGAATCGTAGAATCATGTCTGTTCTTGTCCTAGAATCATGTCTTTTCTAGCCATGACCGTTCTACCTATGTCTGTTCTTGCTAAGACCGTTCTACCTAAGTCTGCTCTGGCCGTCACCGTTCTTGCCAAGTCTGCTCTTAAACTGTATATCAAAAATAAAATGTGTCGGAATTTCCTGCTTCTCGAGTCCGAGACCGTTTAAATACAAAAAAAAAACACATAAATAACTATCTTATTTTACGATGTTTCCAATAACAATTTGTTTCAGTTAACGTTAAGTAATAATTATTGACATTTTTCCTATAATCTAATTATTTCACGAGTTTTATTTTATGATAATAAATTTACAGATTACTACTGCGAACTGTTTTCGGGTATACTGTCTCAAGAAGGGAAATAACTCTACCTTTTTTAAATTTAAGTTGATAGACACATGTAAATAATTATCCACAAAAAAGAACACTTAGTGGCAAAATGTAATTTATATCCGAATAATTCATTTCAGTTGAAAATTCTATTTTTCATTTCTTTAAAATTGTTATTTGATTTGTATAATTTATAACTAAATCTGAAATATATGAATTACGTGTAAATATTGGACAAGATATGCATATTTGTCAGGGTTGTGGCTGGTGTGAGGGCGGTCATAGCTAGAACAGGTCAGCTAATAGCATTCATGGCCAGAGCAGACTTAAATAGAACGGTCAAGGACTTGGGTAGAACAATTAATGAAAGAACAGATTTAAGCGGTCATGGCTCTGACCAGAACGGTCAGGATTCTAGCTATGACCATGACTGGTCAGAGCGGTCAGGATCCTGGAGCAGACTTAGAGCAGTTCTAGAGCAGACTTGAGACCTGTTTTAAGTTAACATAGAAGAGCTTCTATGACGGCTCCAAGTAAACATTATGAAGGGTTATATCTGCAACCCACTGTACCTGTTCTAAGTCAACTTAGAACAGCTTTTATGACAGCTCCAAGTTAACATTTTGAGAGGTTATGTCTGCACCAAACTATATTTAGGTCCAGATGATACGATTGTTGAAACAATAAGTCTGCTCCGACACACGTCAACATCAAATGGTTGTTGGGTTTAACCAGGCGCTCATGATGGATATTATTACTGTGTCACCCTGTCAAATATCCAAAGATATCTGTCGCTTGAATGACGTAAAAAAAGTTCAATAAATAAGACTCATTTGAAGGTCCATGTAATCAACTTCTGTTGGTCCATGTATTTAATTTACGGTGTATGTTGAATTCGGTGCATATTTTTGAACGCTACTGATGACATCATCATTTGATTTAGTCCTTTTTCCCATGCTTCCTGGGCCATCCTGCCAATAACTCAGTAGCCATAACCCTGTTCACAATGCTTCTTGCAATATTATGAAAAACCAAACATTGTCTTTCTATCAAACCAGTGTGTACTTGCTTGATTTAAACATCTCTATAACTTTAGCCAATATGTCAATACCAGCTTTTATCACCTTTCTGTAAAACATTCCACTAACATTTTTTCGAAGATCTATCGATATATCTTTTTAAGCAATATCTTACATGTAAAGATATAGTAATACATGTATAGCGACAACAGGAATCCATTGAGGCGGAAGAAGAGCTATATCAGTAACCGCTAACTCTACACCGATTTCTGTGATAGAGCAGGCACACGTGGCCACGATCGCTATTGAAAAAAAATAGATCGCTAGAGAACAAAAATCTTTGTTCTGCGGTAGGGAAGCGATGACATATAATAATAACGAGGTGACAAAATTGTTCAAAACTTAATTGGTCGTTTAGTACACCACATACATAAAAAGGAATTGTAGCGCAGAAAATAATGGTTTCTAATGTCAAGGTCACAAAAGGACAACACTAATTTGCAACTTTAGTTCTCAAATGTTGGATACGTTGCAATCCTTTCTTCTATAGCAATACTTATTGAAACTTATTTCACGGTTGTTACTATAAACTGTTACAAATACATCTGTTAAGGAGTATGTATCTATTTCAAATTTGGAAGTCAACGGATATATCATCACTGGATTTCAAGAATTTTACAAGACATCACAATTCATGAGAACAGTCTTCACACGAAAATGACATCTCTGATGAAAGATTGTAACAGGAAAAGAGCTTCGAAAAATTTAGAAAGACTAAGAACCTTTGAAAGAAGGAGCATTCAACCACCAGCTCACTCTGTTAGTCATCACTTCATTTGGTACAATCGGAAAACAAAATTAAATCGTTAATTCACAAGCTTTCTTCCATAAAACCCAGCTTCAAGTTAAATCACTTCATCTATCTCGTTGTAAACATGAAGCTAAAAGGAAAAATGAACAAATAGAGAAAGGAGAAAAGATCCATGGGGATACAAAAAGAAAAGTTGAAATCAAAACCAGAGTTTAAGTCATTAATTTTCCAGGCTGGAGATTTTCAAAGTGAACAAATTATTTTTGACAAAAGCACCAAATGCAATATTGTAATGGCATCAAATGTTAAATTTAGAGAAGAGGTATCTTATTGACGAAATCAATACATATGCGAAATGGAGAAAAAAGATAGATAGAAATTAATGAGAATGAAAGAGGCTCGCCTTATTCTTCAACTGTCAGAGAAGAACTGTATTCCTGTCTTCAGCACAACATCTCCCATGCAAACATATCTCCCTTAAGATCTTGTACACATTTTTACCGGAACTGAAATTTAAACGTTACCTTCTCCGTCATCTTTTTCTAACATGACTGAACAAAAACCGATAGAGGTTGTTTCTTCACCCTGAAATGTAACCATGTTACGAGATGCAACAACAAAGGACAGACGCTTCTATAAGGTACAACGTCAATAGAACAACAAGAATACACTTTGGATACTAAATTTCTGATGTGACATCTGAAAAATATGTGGAAGCAACTTTAGAACTATAAAGAAACATCAGCACTACTGAAAATTCTTCCATTTCGAAAATATCTAATTTCATGACTGACAGACCGAAATTAAGACCTATAGATTTATTAATATCGAAGTTAACACTTCTAAAACTCATCAAGAGAAAGAAGCATCAGCCTTTCATTGTAGTATTCATCCACTTTTGCCGATGAAGCTGATAGGGTTGTTTAAGAATTTGAAAAAATAAAAAATAAACAAATAAATTTTGAGAAATTATAAGAAGCAAGGATAATCTTTTACACAAAATCTACTGCGTTGCATTTCAAAACTATGTTTTGATGATAAATCAGGGGTTCCGTCTTTAGCACCTCTCTTTTTGGAACAGAATGGCATATCAAAGATACCAATAATTAAATTTATGGGAAACCGATTCAACACCTATTTTAATAATACAACGGGAACTGTTACCATCCAGAAGCATATTTACAACTACTAAGTATCTTCAAAACAAACATCAAATATTCTACGGAACTTTACAATTCATTACCTACGAAACCTTGTCATCATGTTGTTATCTCAAGCAATTGGTTTAATATATTGTAAAATTACCATTACCATATCATAAACTTGCAGCACCTACACTTACAGCTTAGCAGATGTTTCCAGTTTATAATCAACTTATTTGGCCCTCAACGAATATCTGAAGATCCCAACCTTCTCTTTGATAATACATTTACAGGCTTTACTGAATATACAGATCAGCAAACCAGCTCTTTTCTTCATCAACTTCAAACAATCTCTGATAATGCTGATAAAGTCATCATTTTGGAAGCATCTTCATACATATATATTTAATAGGCTTTTGTCAAAAAGCGAAATTTTTTTTTCAGATTTCTTAGATGGTGGTATTTTTTTCAATCAAAAGATGAACAAGAACATAGATCTAATACCAAGTAACAACACCTGACTTGAGAGACTCATGGCCAAATAGATCGACACCAATCACTTTTTCAAAACATCAGGACAGAAACTCTCAACTCCAAATTAATGTTTATAAACGATAAAACTTCAGACTGGCTAAAGAGTAAGTCAGAAAAAACGAGAAAGGATGTAATAACTAAATCCTGAGAGATGGGCGACAAGAAAAAACAAAAATATATTTCGGAATATATAAAGATTTTGAAGGAAAAAACAGACATCATAAAGAATTCCCTACTTGCGATAGACAGGAGTTATCGTTCTTCGCACGAGTTATCTTTCTTTACAGAAGGTGATGAAAACTTCCGGCTTCCAAGTTTAACGCCGGTAAATTTTAAACAAGACGAAAGAAAGGCATCGTTATGTGAAAAAAAGGGATCGACAGATTGATGAATATCGCCGATATAGACGATAAAACTACGATAGAAGATTTTTTGACACTCAAAAAAGTTGAATTGGTTGATTTTTTTACGAAAACACAATGGAAAAGTGAGCGGAAATAAGCAAGAACTTGCCACGAGGGCTTTCAACCTTAAACAAATAATTCATGGTGTTAACGCTTCAATTTCTGATCATGAAGATGATACTGTGAGAAGAGAAAAAAAAACGAATCTATCCCCTCAATTACTGAATGCCACACAGGGTGGTCTAGTAGTGACAATTTAATTCTCAAAGTTGGACACAAAGACGTTGAGGAATACTTAATCAACAGTCGTGGAAATGACGCTGAGAAAATGGGATGATACAGACAATACATTCGTGGCTTTTATAAAGAAAACTTTTTTCATAATATAATGACCAATATAATTTCCAATGACTCGAAGTATTGTTATGTCCGATCAAAGTGCTATCCATCAATGAAAACTGGAGTATATGGTTAGTGGATCTTGGCAACCAAAGAGACCCAGTTTGTAATCAACAAGGCATACTGAAGTTGTCCCGCTGGGTAAGACAACTACTAAATAATTACTGACGGTATAGTCCTTCCTCTTGAGTTCAGAGTACCCCAAAATAAAATGAAGTCCAAAGTCAATTAACATTTTTAGAACTTAAAGCTAAACTCTTTTAAAGAACAAAATGCTGGGAACCTTTAGTCCATGCCATGATGGACTCAAGTGGTCAAGTCCTAAGTGCACCCAATATTACAGATAAAGTTTAAAGTCCATTTCATATATATATATATATATATATATATATATATATATATATATATTTTAATTAGAATTCAAATATGCATGTCCAGATGCATGTAGTCCATGGACTCCAGTTGTCAATTTTAACTATTCAGTATTCATTTAAAAAAAACATTAAACAGTTATATATACCAAGGTATTTGTATTGAGTATAAAATTCTTCTGAATCAAACGTTTTAACTTGACCAGGAGCTAGGCTTAGCCCAGGTTAACCTTTTGGGGGTCCGGGCTACTGGGCCCTTGGTAATTTGCATCCCTCAGAGGTAAAAAAAATATTAAAAGCAGGATTTCTGCTATACTTATTCATGCTATTTAATGTATGTAACTTGATTGATTTTAAACAAGAAGCTCTCAAGAGCCTGTATCGCTCACCTGGACCATGGCTGACATAGATAAAAGGCATTTCCAATTTCCAATAGTAAAAAAAACCATAAAATTTAGCAGAATAATTTTTTCCCTTAAATTACAGTATTCTTGTTTGGTTTCCATGGCAACTGAAAGATCCACCATCCATTACAACCCATAACAGAACACCATTCAAAAAAATTTGGGCAGGGGTTCCCCTTAAAATCAAGGTAATACGTATACATATTGCTGCAATTAAAACATTCAGACCACAATTCAAATAAAAATTCACAAAATTGGGCAAAGGGTTCCCCTTAAAATCAATAAGGCCAATGTAAAACTATGTTCCAGATGGTGGCCATCTTGGATGAGGTACGGACCTGCTAGATATATTTTTTGGGACCACCTAAGCACCATTGTGGGACCATTGTGGCTAAGTTTGGTTCAAATTGGACTAGTAGTTTCTGAGAAGAGGACCTTTGAATGTATATTCCATAGGGTCCAATGTTAAAACTATGTTTCCCGCTGGCGGCCATCTTGGATATCGCGCGGACCTGAAAAACACCTTTTTTGTAAGGGACCATCAAAGGTCTATTGTAGTCAAGTTTGGTGCCAATTGGCTCAGTAGTTTCTGAGAAGATCTTTGAATGTGATTTCCCATAGGGTCCAATGTTAAAACTATGTTTCCCACTGGCGGCCATCTTGGATATAAGGCGGACCTGAAAAACACCTTTTTTGTAAGGGACCACTTAAGGACTACTGTGGCCAAGTTTGGGGCCAATTGGCTTAATAGTTTCAGAGAAGAAGATCTTTGAATGTGTTTTCCCATACAGTCCAATGTTAAAACTATGTTTCCCGCTATCGACCATCTTGGATATAGCGCGGACCTGAAAAACACCTTTTTTGTAAGGGACCACCAAAGGACTATTGCGGCTAAGTTTGGTGCCAATTGGCTCAGTAGTTTCAGAGAAGATCTTTGAACGTGTTTTCCCATAGGGTTCAATGTTAAAACTATATTTCCTGCTGGCGGCCATCTTGGATATCGCACGGACCTTTAACACACCATTTTTGTAAGGGACCACCAAAGGACTATTGTGGCCAAGTTTGGTGCCTATTGGCTCAGTAGTTTCTGAGAAGAAAATCTTTGAATGTGTTTTCCCATAGGGTCCAATGTTAAAACTATGTTTCCTGCTGGCGGCCATCTTGGATATCGCGCGGACCTGAAAAACACCTTTTTTGTAAGGGACCATCAAAGGTCTATTGAGGTCAAGTTTTGTGCCAATTGGCTCAGTAAGTTCAGAGAAGATCTTTGAATGTGATTTTCCATAGGGTCCAATGTTAAAACTATGTTTCCCGCTGGCGGCCATCTTGGATATCGCGCAGACCAGAAAAACACCTTTTTGTAAGGGACCAACAAAGGACTATTGTGGCCAAGTTTGGTGCCAATTGGCTCAGTAGTTTTAGAGAAGAAGATCTTTGAATGTGTTTCCCATAGGGTCCAATGTTAAAACTATGTCTCCCAGTAGTTCAGAGGAGAAGATCTTTGAATGAAAAGTTTACGCCGGACGGACGGACGACGAACGCAAAGTGATGGCAAAAGCTCACCCTGGCATTAGCCAGGTGAGCTAAAAAGGGTATTTTGAGTTTGAGACATTAAAAAAATGATGAATAAAATTCTGATCAGAATAAATGAATACATCCAAATTTGTGTAAATTAAGTTCAATACTAAGGAGCGTCTCCCTAATTCAAAGCTCTGTCCTTTGCCAATTTTGGCCTGCTATTTAGATCTAACAGTGTTTAAACATCTTTTGATATACATGCTATAATTGTCTTCCAAATGTTTTGATTTTATCTGCACTAAAGTGGCCCTCTGCATTGTATTCAAACAATGGTGTTATGTACTACTAACTGAAAAAGCGAGAATATTTTTCAAATGTGCATTAAATATTTAAGCTAGAACAGTATATTGTGTTTGATCTGTCAAACCCATATTTGTGTTTTTCACTTTTAATTCATAGTACATTTCAAATTAGGCTTGGGGAAGCATGCACTCATATTGCTGGTCTCCTTTTTGCATTGGAAGCCCATTCAACACAACAACAGAATATACCCTGCACATCAAAGCCATGCTCTTGGGGAAAAGGTACTAAAAGGAAGAAAGAACCAACAGAAGTAACAAATATTAAATTAAAAAAACTGAAATAGGGAGACAATTTATGTGGCTCTAGTAAAATTAAAAGCATTCCATTGCCAGAAACTGCTTCTGAAGATTTATTTATGTCATTGACATCGAAACTTGGACACTCAAAATCTTATCCATCTCTGTTCGACCTGTTACCTAATGATAATAGATCTTGCATGCATGATATTAATGATGAAATAAATGTGAGTCATTATGAGGAAGTTAGAACATCTGAATCTGCTCTGTCAGAATCATTAAAATATATCGATATTCTGAACTGTGTTAAAATGAACAAAATTGTAGAACAACAAGGTGTACATGATATGCTACTAAATGTGCCCAAAAATGTAATAGATGAAAGAGAAAACAGAACAATTGGTCAAAGTGAGAATGCTTTTTGGAAAATTACCAGAAAATATAGGATTACAAGCTCTAACATTCATGATATTATCAACAGGAAACAAGAAAATGTTGAAAAACTTGTCGCAAAATTTGTTGATGAAGATAAAAATATTGATACACCTGCCTTACTTAGCCATTACATTAAAAGGGGGTACCCATCTCTTATCCGCTACTCCTCCTGAACCAGTGAACAGATTTTCATGAAACTTTAACACAGTCTTTATGACATAATGTAGACGTGCACCTCCTATTTCAGCAAAGCATGGACTTAGCCATTATGGGGTTTCCCATAGCAAAACATGGACTAAGCCTTTATATTACAAGGGGGTACCCATCTCTATCCTCTTCTCCTCCTGAACCACTGAATAGATTTTCATGAAACTTTAACATGTTTAACACGTCTTTATGACATAATGTAGATGTGCATATCCTATTTCAGAATTTGATTCGATTGATTTTGGGGGTTTCCCATAGCAAAACATGGACTAAGCCATTACATTACAAGGGGGTACCCATCTCTTATCCGCTACTCCTCCTGAACCACTGAAGAGATTTTCATGAAACTTTAACACAGTCTTTATGACATAATGTAGATATGCACCTCCTATTTCAAAATTTGATTCAATTGATTTTTGGAGTTTCCCATACCAAACCTTGACTTCCACATTACATTACTAGTGGGAACCTCCTGAACCACTGAATATATTTCAATGAAACTTTAGCACAGTGTTCATGACATAATGTAGATGTGTACCTTATATTTCAGAATTTCATTTGATTGATTTTATAATTTCTGGAATCAAATGGGGTTGTGGGGGGTATTTATTAGTGAGCTTTGCTCACAGTTTTTTCTAGTTTTTAATCACATTTATTATGGCGGGATAACAACTTTTTTTGAAATTAGGTGAAGCGGGGCGAGTATTTTTTTATAAAAAATTTTGGAGGGGCGAAAAGTTTTTTAAAAATAATTTAAAGCTATTTACCGGCCCTGTCTCCAGATAAATATTGCACAGTCTCAACCTGGAGTCTGTACTTGATTGGTTCTAAATCCCTGACAATTGATGAAATCCAATTTTTTAAAAGGTATTTATTTCCTGAGATTCTGGGCTTAGCGTCTGACAAAGATCACACAAGCTGTATAACTTGGTGTGCACAATTTAAAAAAAATGTTGCTTTTCCCTAAATAAGAAATTTAATATAATTAAGAATACAGGTCTTGTCTGGTTTAAAAAGTACATTCGTTGCAAAGGTAACATTTATAAGCAACTAAGTCCTCCACAGAAAAGAAACTTAAAGCTTAGGGTAATTTTTGGGATAGGCAAATTGATGCACAGGTCCAAACATTATGATAAGCTCCCATCTTTGAAGGTGAGGCATAAAAATTTACTGTTATTTTGTATGATTCTTTGCCTTATTGGCCCATGATGGGTAAAAAAATTCTTATTCTTATGTACAGGTTTTAATTAAAATTCTAGGGTTAGCTATTTATTTCAAGTCAGTTATTTATTTTAAGTCATGTAAGCCATATTAAGAAAATACAAAAGAAAAGCTCTGTAGAACTTTAAGCCACCATTACAACATTAAAATTAACAACAATCCAATCAGTCAATTCAATCAAGGAATAGGCCATAATGCCAAGTATATATTAACCTGTGGCACAGAAAATACATGTACTTCATGTACTCATAAATGCTGACATTTTGTCCAATTAAAGGTTGGTAACTGTTCTATTGATGATGATCAAACTGTATATAAAGGGGACTTCACAATAAAAGGGCTGACAATCTATATTATCTACATGACAATCCTACAAACTTTGATATTCAAAAATACATGAATATAAATAATATTCATAGGTTATATGATCTTTGACTTTATGATGTACTCATGTACTGATAGCTCCTGAGATTTTTTTGTTTGAAATGGGTCATATGAGTACAGATGCCCTCATAGAATTTTTACTTATAGGAAAAGCAACTGACGAATGGATTGAATGTTCAAATTCCAAGGGTTGAGTAAGATCTTGGTAACTGTCGTCATCAATGACATCATGATCATAACGGTTGACAATGTCCAAGTCACTGTACCAAGGTCCTTTACTACTGTTTGCTGTTTTACGTAATAATGGTTCGCAGCTTCACTTCTGAGGAAGGAAAAGGGTAGGAACATTATTCTTCCATGTTCTTCCCAATCCGCCTCGAAAATGGTCTGAACAGACTAGAGTGTAGCTTGTTGGATTGTAGCCTTTCCTACTTATGGCCCGTAACCAAACAGATCGTAATGCTTTGTCTCCCGGAAGGTGGTGAAGTTTGAGAGGTTTCCCCCAACGTTCAATTTTACCAACGGTGTTGTGGCAATCATTGATGGCACAGTAGTTTTTCTTCCCCATCGCCCATCTCCGCCTGATAACGGAAGCGGGGATACCTCCTCTCAAGAAAGATAACTCTTGTACACGACCGATAACTCTGTCTATCGCAAATCGAGAATAGGATAGAGGAAAAAGAAAAGAAAGAAAGAAAACTCCTACAGGAAAAAGACCAATTCTGAAAGACTTTGAAATCCAAGGTGGCAAATGGGAATCATCAGATCAAGTAGAATCTTTTTTATTTAATTAGAAGACCACCAAAAATGAACTTTCTGGAATTACATTACAAATATCTTTTCGAAAGGACATTCTAAAACAAAAAATGTGCCAGCTTTTCATGGAAATTTATTTAAAAATACACCGATGTTTTAACTTTAGTGGAGAATTTGAAAACACTTATAAATTAGAACATTTCAATACTGACAACCAGGAGATGGAATCTGATGAAACAACTACATCTACAATTCTACAATTTCTTCATTTTTATTACATTCAAGTACGAAATGCTCATTTTGTTCAGATTCTTCACCGTCTTCCATATCATTGGCTTTTGCACCTTCCAGCTCATCAGAACTTCATTTTCTGTGTCTTGTCTATCTTCCTTACACTGTGAAGGATCAATATCAGCTTTTTTGTCACAGTTTCCTGAATCCAGTGGTCTATCCTCGTCTTTATCTACAAATTCAATTTTATCACCATCTTCCTCGTCAACCCATAATTCAGATTCATCAATTTTTACGTATTAAAGCTTCATCATCGGAACCAGCTTCCCTAGCATGCGATGCATCAACAGATAGGTTTTATCAGCGTCAACTCTTTTATTTGAGACAACTTCTAGTCCATTTTATATCAACACTATATTCATCCACCTGGCCATGTTCTACATCAATATCATCATCTTGTACATCTTCCTCGGCATCAACTCAATCAACATCTCGTTTCATTTTGTCACAACCAGCCTCTACAGTTTCCGAACCCTCAATGTCTTCCTTATTAAACATGCAAACATCTTTGTCTTCGAATCCAAACAACACAGAGTCAGAATTATCATCTCAATCATCCACAACATGTTCATCGATATCAATTTCATTACCATCTTCAGACTCTGCCGCAACTAGAATGCCATCTCTATCTTTAAGCAATCTACCGCCTAAATCAAAGCTGGAATAATTAAAGAACCTTGGTGAGCACGATCACATAGCCCACGCCCCCACATTTCGGGTAAACCTACACCATTGAACTATGAAATAAAATATCAGCACATTTCTTACATAACATATGCACAATAATCCTGCAAAATAATAAAATCATATCTAGAAAACTGTCATAAACTGTAGGTGTCATCTGGACAAAACATGTACGCTTGAAATTAAAATGTAATTTTTAAGCAATATATTTTGCATTAAAGTGACAAAGACCAGGAAGTAAATTTTCTCATAATCTACTCAAACTAAAAATTCAAATACCATGCACATCTTTGACATGTGCCATTCAACATACAATATAAATACTTTTTATGTACAAAACTGTAGGAGAAGATGTCTGGACAAATAATTTACCCTATAAGCAATTATCCCCCAAAAATGGCAAAGTTCAACAATGTGTATTTTGCTGAAAAATTATCAAAAATCAAAATCCAAGTACTATGCACATCTTTGATATTATGCAGATTCAACCTGCAATAAAAACTTCCTACCATAAAAACTGTAGGAGGAGTTATCCGGAAAAATGATGTACTCTATAAGCAACATTTTGCATAAAAATGACTAAGTTCAACAATGTGTATTTTGCTAAAGAATTATCAAGTAGTATGCACATCTTTGTTATGTGCACAATCAGCCTGCAATATAAAAACTTCCTACTATAAAAACTATAGGAGGAGTTATCCGGACAAATGATGTACCCTATAAGCAATATTTTGCATAAAAATGACTAAGTTCAACAATGTGTATTTTTCTGAAAAATTATCAAAAATCAAAATCCAAGTAGTATGCACATCTTTGATATATGCACAATCGACCTGCAAAATAAAAAACTTCCTACCATAAAAACTGTAGGAGGAGTTATCTGGACAAATGATGTACCACCAGTGATGACGGACAGACGGACGGACTGACGGACGGACCAGTCAAAAACTATATACCCTCCGCAACTTCGTTGCGTGGGGTATAAAAATTATTCACACATGGGATGAAGGACATGGGAAATTCGTTGAATATCATGGAACTGTATTGGATTACAAAAAAAAAACTACTAATACATACAGGGTAATCAAAGGTCAAGGCATTATCTTATATTATTTTTGAATTTAACCACTTTCACAGTTTTCACAATATGGATATGTTACCCATTGTTTGCCTTAATTCTTTAGCGTGTAACATTTAAATTCACTTTATAAATGTTTTAAAGAAGACGACAAAACTTGAAATGTCTGAAAGAGACAGCACAGAAATATATTATATTTTTTAATAAATGACTTTTATTTTTTTTTTCATTCCGGCAGTGTATTTCATTCCGGTTTGAACAGATATATCATGATAAGGTAGGTATTTACTGAAAAAAACAAGTGGCGGGTTGATAGAATATCAAAAGTTTGAAAAGCGATGGAAATTTAGACCCAAGACTTGTTGTTTTGAAAAATACCCCGATGTTCGTGATAAATCTGCTTAATTACACCGAATATCTGTATCATCCAATTGGACAGATGATTCAGGGACAAATACCACAACAAACGTCTCAGTAAAGAGACATCTGACAAAAAATAACACAGCTTTTAACTAATCAGAATGCAGCTTACTTACACAAGGTGCAATAAGGCTAAAAATCCCTAGGGCAGGATTTCCACAACACTCAAATACAATATTGATCACTTGTTTTGGAATAAAAAGCAAGAATAAAATAAAATAAAATAGGTACATTTACATACCATACCCGGATATTCTATACGTCAGAATGAAAGTATGCTTGCACCATGACACTTGTCACTCAAATGGACAGTCAGTTGTTGGATTTGAAGATTCTGAATTGCTTGCATGTTATCTAAATGCATGATGTTCATTTTAACCAACTATTGGCCAAAAGATAACAATATAACAATAGGTGTTAAATTCATACTCATGCACTCTATATTAGTGGCAAAATTTGTAATTTATATAAAAAAAAATATTTAGTCCATCATTTTGAAATAAGCGTTTTGATAGAAAAATGGGGCCACAGCTTGTGCTTTGGCTGAGGATTTTCATTTCTTTTGAAACTTGTTTGACAATTGCATGTGTTAAAGAATACATGATATTTTCTTATCGAAATATTTTTATGTTTGATGTTGGATTTTCAATAACTTAAATTTTTTGTGTGTCTTTATTTGAGTTTACATGGTTTTTGTATGATTGTGTTCTGTTCTCGTCTAAATATTCTGTACTTTTTTGGTGATGAATTCTTAACTTCAATTACTCTATCTTTTAATTTATTATCCTGTAATAACTTAATATATAATATTGTTTTACCCATTTGCAATATATTTGATTTTATCCTCTTTTTTACAGATTTTATATTTCAATCCACTAAAGGAAAAACAAGTTAACAGAAAAATACATATGAACTCACACCAGATGAATTAAATGCCGACTTTTGTGAAGTCCAATTCCGGAACGTTCCGGGCATTAGAATGGCGGGTCAAAGAGGTCAAACGGGGTAAAACTGGCGTCCCACTGTATGAGGGCAAAGGGAATAAATTCTTCAATCAACATATGAAAGGTATTTATGATTTGAAAAAAGCCGAACATGTCATAAATCAACATTTTATCCCAGGCGGGTCATTTCCAACCAATTTATTTTAGGTCAAGAAAATAAATAGGAGAATTCCTAGATTACGCTCAACTGTCGTCAGGTACCAGTTTCCAGTAGATTCGGGGTAAGATGTCGACAATTACCCAAAATTTTGAAAGTGGAATATCGTCTATTGAAACTTATGTATGTATTTGTATGTTTATAAGGTCAAACTGAGCATATATTTTGCTCATGTAACAAAAAAAAAAATATACACAATGCAATAAGATTGTTGTCTTCATCATTTTGTATGTCATACACACAATATTTGAACAATAAGTATCAAGTTTGTTGGAATAATGTTACATACGTGCTAAAAATTCAAAACGCTTTATGAAAGGGAGAAAATGCTATACTGAAATTTGAATATATAGCAAATGTTCTTGGTGTGTTAAAAAGTAATGTAGTTGATGTTTATTACATACGTGCTAAAAATTCAAAACGCTTTATGAAAGGGAGAAAATGCTATACTGAAATTTTAATATATAGCAAATGTTCTTGGTGTGTTAAAAAGTAATGTAGTTGATGTTTATTCTTTATTGAATTTGTCAAAAGCATTTTATCAAAACTCATTTATTTTAACTTTACAAATTTTAGAATTATTATATGTCATACACCAAAAGACCCCAACTACCTTAAAATCAATGCAAAATATTGATTACTGTATTAGTTAAGTCTCGGCAACACCCCTGTTTAATGTGATCCATTTCTGAGCAATTGATTTTTTTTTTACTTTTTCCGCTTTCAAATGCAACGGTTCCCGTTTATGTTTATGAACGTCGAGATATAGTGTTGACTTGTATTTAAGGGTCAAAGACTGAAACCCAAAAATAAAAGTTGTGTAACTATATTTGCATGTAAATAATTTTTAAAATGTACGGTAAGGGGTATATTTGGCCCCTAAAATTAAGATCCTTATACTTCATAAAATCATGTCTGAAAACACAATTCAATATCCGTATATAATGAACTTTGACAGGTTTTGCCCAAGTCTTTTTGTTTGCAGGTAAAAATGAACTCCAAAATTCGACAAAATATAAGCATTTTCACAAAAATGGACTAAAATGACCAAAATCTTACATATTTCAGTACAGGAAATATAGAGCGCATGCCTGTGCCAATGAGATTTTTGCATGAAAATGTGGTATTTTTATACTTTCAGCATATCAAAAAATCTCATTGGCACAAGCATGCGCTCTGTGCTGTCTGTGCCAAAATATGACCAAAAAATGACGAAAATTTGTCGATTTTCGGTAAATCTGGAAGAAGCGTGACTTTTGTGACGTCACAATTAGGATTTGATGACGTCACTTCACCAATTTACTTGAGTTTTGATTTAAGCAATGTATCAACTGTGATATACGGAGTAAAGTTTAAAGGAAAACCCTGTTTGAAAATATAGATGGGTCTGGGGGCAAAATATGCCTCTTATCGTACATACTCCTTTCTATATTTATTTCAGGTAATAAACCTTATAGCCTTAGGACTTACACTGAAAGAGACAAAAGAAGACATATATTAAAGCTGACAGAAAGAAACATATATAATGGTGAGATGATTTCAATTTATAGGTGTTCATCACTGGATTCAGACTCGGAAAAAAATGGGGGTTCCAGACTACTTTATTTGTATTTTGGCCAATTTTTTGTCAATTTATACCGAAATTCTGAACCAAAATAATACCAAAAAATCAAAGAAAAGGGAGGTTGTAACTATGGAACCTCCTCTTGGTCCACTTATGAATAATACTTTAATTATAAATACCTCAAATAGACAATATAATATGTCTATTTCATAATGTAAATCCTTTTTTTTTTAATTTCATCGAAATATTGAAATGACTCGACTTGATTATTTATAATATACATGTAAGATTATTAATTATGACAAATAAGTGGTAGACGCTCACAGGTTAAATGTAATGTAAAATTGGATATTCAGTCATCTAAGGTATCATAGTATATAATTTTGAAAAAAAAAGAACCAATTGAGAATATTGAAATGAACATAAACCATACCCTGTTAATACTAACAAAACAAAACAAAACAAAAGCTAAACGCCGCAAAGGACCAAAATCTTAAACCACAGTACTAACTTATCAACATCACATCCTGTACTTACTATACAATATATTTGTGGTTGGGTTTTTTGTTATTTTAAACTGCATGCTTCTCATAATTTATGAGATCAAGTTAAGATTTTGAATTTCTTGCAAAATAAATACTTTTAGACTTCCCTCGATGTTTATGGATGTAGTAAATTGTGAAATAAAGAAAATGTATGATTTAGAATTGCTACTATAGATAAGGCCATTATAAAATTATCCATTCTTTTTAAAAATTTCGGAGGGGCGGGCAGGCGAATTTTATTATATATTTTTTTTAAACATGTTTGAAAAAAGCGGTCATTTTAAAAGGAATTTACGCAAATTGGCCAAAAATCAGAAGAAAATTTAAGGCAGTTAAAAATATGGCGGGCGGGATGAGAATCTAAGATATTTTTGATCATGGCCTAATGGGAGCATTGGGAAAGAAACATGTTGAGCTAAATATTGGCCGATTATAGGACCTTCTTTTCAAGCTGTTCTACTTAGTAAAAAAAGAGGGAAGAGGCGCTCTCTTCTTTTTACCTTACAAGCATAATGAAACAATAAGGGAGCAATTTTGATTGAAGAAAATCTACAAATGTTCACAATTTTATATAATGATTTCAAATTATGCAACTATTCTGTTTATGAAAAAGGGGGACAATGAGCAAAAAGATATGCCATGCTAAAGGGAAACCCCTAATAGTGATTCAAATATTTTATCAAATATCTATAAGTTGACATCAGTTTATGCGCCTCTTGAAATTTTATTTACTCCATCCAAGGCTTGCTCCATCAATCATATTATTTCCAAAAGAAATACAGCCATATTTTTATGCCCTCAAGGCAATTATGAAACATACTTTAATTTCTGATTACTGGATTTTGAGAAAATAATATGGAGTTTTTTTCGTTTCATGAACAGATAACTGGGAAACCCCCCCGCCATTGTAACTATAAAATGACAATAGGGATTACCATCCAAAAATTTCGACCAACAAATCCCTACGTAATGTATATTGTGTCATGTAGTAACTTTTGTTTGCCCACCATGCAAACATCTCCACAAATATAAAAAAAACATCTCTCCTAGATAAATATTGAAGTAGCATCTTAACTTCATTGCCTACATAACTTTATAACTGACATGCATGGCTATGCCATGGTGATCCTCTTGCCATCACTGTGTCAGTGGTCCGTACATCGTAAACTTTTCATTCAAACATCTCTGAAACTGCTGGGCCAATTGGAACCAAACTTGGTCACAATTGTCCTTAGGTGGCCCCTTTTAAAAAATGTCTTCTGCAAGTCCACATTATATCCAAGATGGCCGCCAGGAGGGAACGTGTTTTTAACATTGGACCCTATAGGGAAACATATTCAAAGATCTTCTCTGAAAGTACAATTGGAATCATACTTAGTCACAATGGTCCTTACTTGGTCCCCTTCATAAAATGTGTCTGGTATGTCCGCATAGCATCCAAGATGGCAGGCAGTGGGGAACATTGTTTAACCTTGGACCCAATGGGAAATCATTTAAAGATCTTCTCTGAAAATACTATGCCAATTGGAACCAAAGTGAGGCACAATGATCCTTACATGGTTTTCTTAAAGAAAGGTGACAGTCGGTCTACGCCCGATCAAAAATAGCTGACAGTAGGGAACATAGTTTAATTTTGGAACATATAGCATCAGCAAACTTCAAAATGAGACCCTTAAACAGTCAATAAACACATTTGAAAATAAGAACCTTAAACGTTGTGATTATTTTGTCATATTGTGTCCGCCATGACCCAGTTGAGTGATACAGGCTCTTGACAGCCTCTTGTTCACTTATTCATTCTGGCATTCATTTTAATTACTGTCTTCCCTCCAGTTCAATGATATTTACATTTTAATATATGCTTTACACAAAATGGACAGATGGTGTCTAAAGTAAAACTTACAAGATAAAAGAAATCAATCCAGGACAAACCAATCAATAATTTTAACTTGTGGGATCAGCATTTCGCACGAACGATATCTACATCAAGACTGTTAAATCAGTGTAGCCGAGTAAATGGACCCGTAGTGGAGGCCGACACCTACTACTGAAACTAAACGAGTCACTTCAACAAATTGAATAACAAAATACCGAGGTTACTGAGTGACAGTTTTATGTTTAATTCATATCATTGTGTACAATATTTTTGATTGTTGCTGTCTGGATTTATTCTGATAATGACGGATATTATTAGTTTTCTAAAGACATTTTGTAAATGTAAATGCATGCTTTGTTGTTTTATACTGAAATTAAAACAAAGTGCTCACTTCTCTTCTTATGTGATTTAAATTTGTGACATCCATTAAACCAAATCTGTATTGTGCATGTTAACTGTTTCTATGGTTTGTGTGCATGCGTTGGTTTCTGGTCTTTCTGCTTTCATATTTTCGTATTCTGTGTACTGATATAGTAATAGTCTGGCTTGTCTGCACAAGAATTGTCAGGTAGTTTCCATTTTAGTACTCTGGTCATAATTCTTCTCTATGTACCGTGTTGTGCCATAATTTAACGGCAAAGTAAAGTTTTACTGTTCATTTCATATAATATCAAATCTGTTGTAAAATTATTTTGAAGTGGCTTCTTGACAGATTTTGGTGAAATATGTTTAGGAAGACAGAAAATTGTTTACATTTCATTTGTTTATTTTGATATATTTTTTGTTCTGATTTAAATACAAATTAAAAATACCTTCCTCTCAATTTATTATAGATTTCAACTAAATTGAATTTGTAAAATATTTCTGTTTTGTTGATAGAATAAATTTTCATAAATATAAAATTTTGAACAAATATACCATTAAAATTTATATATTTTTTTATCTGTTGAAACAAACTTCGTCGAAATCCGTCAAGAAATTACTTCTTAATATTCTCAGATGAGATTTTAAATGAAATTCCCAGTAAAAAATGACTTTACCGTTTAAATATGGCTTAACACTGTATATGCTTTGCATATTACTGGGAATTTCGCCGTAAGAGCATGACGGGTGAGACAAGGACTCGAGTACCGGAAACGCATTCCTGTTATCCTGCTCAACGCAGGTTTAGTTATTTCCTTATGTTTTTCCAGATACTGGTTTGAGAAAAGAAAATATGTACGTTAAGTGTCAGATGTACATGCACACAATGACTTTTCTTAGACACCACTGTCTCGGCCCTACAGGAGCTCGACCTATAAAAAACAATAAATAACACATGCAAAACTAAGAGAAATTATCCGGGCTGGAAAAAAGAGGATTTTACTTCTGTGTTAACGACGAACGGAATTGAAAGCAAACATTAAACAAAGCGCAAATTGTAAATGGAGTTTTGTACATTATAAAAGCGAAAGCAATGTCGTTATTCAGACTTGTTAGAAGGACGTTACAAGGACCCGCTGAACCTTGACGTGTGTAAAGTCAATGATCGATATTTCACTGTTTGATTACATATGATGCAAATTGGTAGTTGGCATTTCATCCATCCACTTTCAGAAAAGAATAGAATATCTTTATCAAGGACGTATATTTAGAATATATACGTTCTCGTCTTTATAAGCCAACATGGGCCTCAAAGGGGCAAATACAAGAAAAAAAAAAAACAATAATAATAAAACAAAATGCAAACATAAGAGGGAAAGGCTATTTGATCGATAGATAAATGACATGACATATAATAGTTGGATGTCGCATCGCCCAATTCACTGAGGAGGGGGGGGGGGCGAGTTGACCAGACATTTATGGGGCGAGTTTGATCACAATCTTGAATGAGGCGAGTTTGCAAGAAACGGGGGCGAGTTGGAGGGGGGCCAGTAGACTTGCATTCAATACAAAGTTACCAGTGTTGCTTCTTAAGGGGCATTAAAATGACATTGACTATTCTTTTTAAAATGCACTGTCTTTCAGATAAAGACGTAAGACAGAATGTGCCCTAGATGAACATTTGAAGAAATTAAAATCATTTCAATTCTGAAAAGCAGGATGGCAACTCAAAACATCAGTTTTGACGATAATTGAGAAAAACATAGAGGAAAAGTTACAAGTTTGCTGATTCAGAGAAAAGTTTTATGGAAATGAAACTACCGATGATAAGGCACAACCTAAGGCACCTAACTTTTGTCAATGTATGTTCAATTTTATATGTTTAGATCGCCGAACTTCCGGTACTAGTCGGGCCCGGCATCGCGACGCGGGTGCCCAACAGATTTCACTTTGTGTGTCTGTCCATAAACATTTTTCCTTCAAGGGTTTTTTGGCTTGTATAACGAGGAAGATGTGAAGTTAAGTCTGAAGCTTGAAAATGCTGGTTTATATTGTATAAGCAATCTTTATCTTGTCGGGCTTCCATTTCCTGATTTTAAACAATTAACCAAATTTTCGTCGCTGATTTCTTCACTGGCATGAAAGGGAAGGATTTGAAATTTAGTTTGAAGCACACAAATGAACAATTGTTTAATGTGACCAATTTTCAAGTTTTTCAGAGTTTCACTTCCTGTTTGCCGATACTTTGATTTTAAACTTAAACACATTTTTCTTCGCAAATTTTTAGGCTTCTATAAGTGGGAATTATTAGAAATTTATGAGAATAACATGGAAATGATGAGTTGTATTTTGTGTGTTTAAGTTTTTCTGGTGTTCACTTCCTATTTGCCGATACCTTAATTTTAAAAAAATTAACAAAATTTTCTTCGCAGATTTCTTGGCTTGTACGGGAAGGAATGATTTGAAATTTGGCCTGAAGCTTGTGAATGAAAATTTGTATTGTGAAATACATTTTCAATGCCAGGTGTCCACTTCCTGATTGCAAATACTTTGATTTTTAACTATATACCATAACATTTTTTTTTTGCACATATCTTGGCTTGTTCTAGAGGGAAGGATTTGAAAATTGGTCTAAAGTTTGGTTATGATGAATTTTTATTTTATTTATTTTTTTTTGGATAAGCAATTTTCAGGTTTGTTGTTT
Source organism: Modiolus philippinarum (assembly GCA_002080025.1). Classification (NCBI taxonomy): domain Eukaryota; kingdom Metazoa; phylum Mollusca; class Bivalvia; order Mytilida; family Modiolidae; genus Modiolus; species Modiolus philippinarum. The sequence goes on from MJUU01004057.1 coordinate 47,096, forward strand.
GAAGATTTCCCATCTGCCGATACTTTGATTTCTAAGTATGAACACAATTTTCGTCAAAAGATTTTTCTGCATGTATTAGTGGGAATCATTTGAAATTTGGTCTAAAGTTTTAAAATGATTAGTTGTATTGTGTAAGTGTTTTTCAAGCTTGTCAGGCGTTGACCTACTGTTTGATATTCAGTCTGAAGCTTAGACATGATAATGTTTGGTAAAACTACAAAAAAATCATCATTGTGTGTAGCAAATTATTGTATCTATCAACATATAAGTGTGTCAAACAGAATTTGAATCTACACTTATTTCGATTTTGATTTAACCCAGAGTTTCAGGATCGAAACTGCTGGTCTTCCGACATTTATTTATATTATAAAATGCGATGTGTGGCTATTACTCAACCTATTAGCACAAAATTTACAGTACGTCAACAAAAAATATCCACCAAAAGAGAATGTTACAGCAATATACAGATAATACAAAATGTAACATCGAATGATGAAGGACAAAATATTCCCCGATTGCTATGGTACAAAATATTCACTGATTGCTATGTGTATATGGTATAACATCGTGTAACGTACAAAGAGATATTACTCCGATTTTGTTCTGTATTCTTTACGGTATTAATTCAACATATGTAGATGCTTTGTTTTTTCTTAGGTGGGCAAAATGTTTCTTCATACAAAATCAAGCATGTATTGTAGGGAATCAAACAAATGCTTACGTGCTGTTAACAGAGTACCGTTTTACAATATTGCCACACTTGATACTTTGCTTTAATGAATGTATGGACAAAAACAGGTAACAATATCGGGTATTGAAAAGATGTACAATGCACATTTTATTTTTACTACTTTACTTTTGATGAAGCCGGTAGATTGTACACGTACTTCGGACGTCTCCGTTCAAATACGTTTTTCGCCTGAAATGGTACATCTACGAGCATATCGTATTGTACGATGAAAAATTTTGAACATTTTCAAAACCTGGAAAACATACATTTACAATAAACCATTCTTTAGTCATTTCAATAACTTAAAAGCAAGTGAGAACCGATCCAGCAGTCAAAAGAACGAACAATCCATGGACAATGGCAACATCGGAAACACTAAGAATCAAGGGCACCACTTGAGTACGGGACAAAGAAATGAAGACACACATACAGATGAACAACACGGACCCAATAAAAACCATGGGCGAGTTCAGGTGTACCGGTAGAGTAAGCATCTCCTGCCATTTATAAGACACTCGCCGTGTTGAACATGTCAACTGCGGTAGTTAAGTCAAATCCGGTAGAGGAAAACAATCTTTAGTTGTAGAGGAAAAGATCTGTTGTCAACAGATATCTCATAGCGATCCACAAGATCGTGATGTCGACCGTAAAACTTCTGTATTGATTTCTTTAAGTTTTTGGTAACGCACTTTTACTCAAGTAGTATATTTGTAAGCAACTAAAAAGTTCCATGTATTCATCAGTATTCCCCAATCTAGAGAATGTATAACAGAAATATTTACCACTACGGACATGATTTTTGTTCGTTTCGAATACGTTTTTGTCATATTTTGTTGATTGATTGCTTGAATATTAGTAGGGTGCCCAAGGTCCAAATAGACGCTTAGTTTACGAGTTTGGGTTAACGGAATCACACAGGGCTAATTCTTGTTTTAAATGATAGAACAACTATTAAAATTTCAAATTTTTAGCTGTCGTAGAAAGTTCTTGTGGTCACGATTTCTCTAATTTCTCCCTTTTTAATGTAACCCTTAAACAGTGCTTGGGATATGGTATCTTTAAAGTTATAGGAAATAGTAGTACTCGCTTATTTTCTAATAAAAAGTTATTCACGGTAAAGCCAAGACCTGAAATATTTATTTGAATCATAGAATGCAAGTTATTTTTGACTGTTTTTTGTAATTTATCGGTATTAATGTCGGGGTAAATTTTAGTCTAAATTAACGACATTTTCATTGAATGCGAAATAACTATGCTTTATTTCTGAAAAATTCCAACTTTAACGAAGTACATAAAAATTATACGAATTGTACATATGCACCAAAAATCATGGATGTAATGCCCACCGTCAAAGAGAAATCAACATTTAAAAAGCCAAAATTTGCGTAAAACTTTCAAATTTTAGTCGATGTGAAGACCATGCCAATTGGTCATGTTCTTTCAAGTGTACAACGAAAGATAACTCTAATCATTATCTTGTAAGTCTAGTTAAATAGCGGGAATCTAGTGACAATTTTACGTTGCTTGTGTTTTGATTTTCCAAGCACATATGTTTGTTTTCACGTTTAAAATCATAATTTCCATATTTCAGATAATGTAATAGGGTTTTGTTTCAATAGGAACGGTTTTACTAAGATTTATATCAGTGTGTGTTTTGGGAGGAAAATTGAATAATTTATACCAATAACAAAAGTACTATTTGTTTCGCTTAAACTAAGTTGATTGTTTAGCGGTTCGTTTTAAAATTAAATTCAAGCTTTCCTTTAAAGAATAATCCTATAAAAGTCAGAAATGCGCAGTTCTTCATATCTGAAAGACCCCCTCATATCACGAAGGTGCAAATATTCAAAATGACGAACCTTTGAAACAAAATGCCAACTTTGAAACTTGTTGAATAAAGACAACAGACAAAATCATTATAAAAAATAAAACTAAAGAACTACCGCAATAAAATTTACAAATAACGCTGTCTATTTGAAAAAGAGAAATTCTATTTTATTCTCTTTTTTTATAGGTAACTCAATTTCGTTACATTTCTGCATTTCTTCGCCATTTTCTACAAAATAACTATACAAGTGGGGCAATTGCCCCGCAAGATGTTGATATATTGTGTGGAAACTACCCCAAAAAGAATAAAACTTTTTGTAAGTATTAAACCTCCAACAAAATACAGTATAGGAAATATTAATGAATAAAAACTTCTACCCTTCCGCGGGGATATTTCCCCGCGAAGTAATCTGTGTATTTGCAGATGTAAGTATCATCACATGAGGTTACAATACATAGCTTAAAACCCAAGCGGGGACATCTCCCCACGATAATTGAATTGATCAACTTTTTACTTGAATACTGAAAAATTAATTACCTAGTATATGCCATGTTGAGTCTCATTTAGGCAATGTCAATACCGACAAAACTGGCAGTTACGATGAATTCGAAAACTATTCGGTGGGGAAATTTCGCCAGAA
>MJUU01004058.1:0-25128 GCA_002080025.1 Modiolus philippinarum
TTGAGTTGCCATAGGAACCTAAGGAATTGGGAAAGAATCCGACATTTTGCATACATGGAGTGGTCAGTCCTAAATGCTACTATTGAAAAAAAAAAGAAAAGCGTATTGTTACGTGTGGACTAGCATTTGAGAAATTGCAAAATGTCGATTCTAAGAAACTCGTCATTTAATTTTGTGTCGGCATTTCTTAAAAGTTTTTATTTTTTTTCTCGTAGTCTGCCACATTTCTAGACTATTTTGCGACTGTTGGGTTTCTATGGGTATTTCACAGAGGTCTGAAACACCAAGACCTATGATTCTCGGCTCACTAAGGATTATTGGTTTAGCTACAGCACACATCTGTCTGTCATGCCTAGGGAACTTTTTTAAGGTTTGGAATGCCATAAAGGACATTGCATTAACCACAGGGTCAATGATGACGCGAAGCATTCCATCCAATTCAAAATTTTAAAGAACGGAAATATAGTCGGTAATTGTAAAAATAACCTGGCATTTGGTTCAAGAGAAAGAATAGATCCGGTCGATTTTTTACCTGTTTATATCTATTTTGCCTATTTTTGCACAAATTCTTAATATTTTTCTCATGGACTTCCGGTCTAACAGCAATTCTTGGTATTGACCCAGTGATTTCAAAATACAAAAATTCCCAAGTTGTCACAGTGAGTCACAAAGATAATTTCAATGTATCTTTTGAACTGTAAGTCGTAGAATTATGGCTTTTGTCAAAAGATGTAATTCTGATAGTTCTTGATAGTTTTTGAAATTGGTTAAAAAATAGGGTTACCATCACCTACATTTCATGTATGGCATTAAAAGTTCCTGGTAAAAAAAAAACGTCTATATCTGGGATAGTAGAATAGGTACAGGAATACTATTTTGTCAGTGGACGTTTTTTTATATAATTATGAGATTCCTAGTAGAAACAAGGTCACTGACCTTAATTTCATGCAAGAATTACCTAGGAAAATTTGCGTTTTTCCACGTGAACCTCTGATCTGACAGCGATTCTCGGCATCGACCCAGTTATTTCAAAATACAAAAATACCCAAATTGGGTTACCATCACCTACAATTCATGCATAGCATTAAAATTTCAAGGTAAAGTTTTTTATAAAATCCATATATAGTAGAATAGGTACAGAAATAATATTTTGTCAGTGGACGTGTTTTTGTATAATCATGAGGCTCCTAGTAGAAACAAGGCCACTGACCTAAATTTCATATAAGAGATACCTAGGAAAGTTTGCATTAAAGTCGTTCTTCGAGATATTAAAACAGGTAGAGGAGAAATATTTTGTCAGTGGATGCGCTTTCGGTAATCACGAGGTTCCAAGTGAAAATAAGTTCCCTTTGACCTACAAGTAATGCATGGGTGACTTAATATTAAGGCTTGCGTTACCTTAACAAAAACAAGGGCAGAGAGGATACGCTGTTATTTCGACTTATCCCATCTTTTGTGTATTAAGTTTTATACTTATAGTACTCTCATAACATGTATTACCTAAACCTTTGACCTGTAGGCCAATTAATGGACCGATTCAGAATTTCAAAGAGACATTAGGGGCAAGTCATGTTTTGTTAAGTTTTGATTTGGCCAATCGTATTTAACGAGTACGATGAATTTGCGCAACGTCATTTACGAGGACGGAAATTGAATAATTTGAGTCACTGCAAGCTGTGTACGTTTTCCACGTAACCGTTACAGAGTAAAATGATCTTTTGATCTTTCTAACACAATTTTGATACCCTGTCTACGAAGTGTGATGGCAAACAAGTCTATGGTATGTGCTTCTTCATTTGTAGCCAAAATTAATCTGTGTGTCCATCTGTTCGTCCCATATCAATTTATGCGTCCATATGTCCGTTATGGAACAGTTTGTGTGTCCGTTTGTCACCCAAATCAATGAGTGCGAGCGCGTGTCTGTCCCGAACAACATTGTGCGTTCGTGTATTCATCCCGATTCGCTCTGTGTCCTTATGTCCGTCGCGAAGAGGTTACTTGCAATGTTGAGGTTTAGGAAGTTTTCCTTTAAAACGTTTCATGGCATAATTTATACCAGTAGACTATGATATGAACTGCATCATTTAGGTGCCAAAGAGATGGTGTGACCTCATTGGCATGATAGGTTGAACCGTGTCTCCCCTTTTCAGGTCAGTCACTCAGCTACTTCCTGTTTCATGATTACTAGTATTTTAATTTTTACCATTACACCATATATTGAAATTTTTCGTCAAGGATTTCTCAGCTTGTGTATGTAGTACTCGTTATGATTTGATATTTGGTCTGAACCATTGGTATGACGAGTTCTAGAGTGTCTCCCTTTTTTAAGTTCCTAAATCATCTACTACTTGTTTTCCCATCACTTTGATTTTTTCCCATTACTTTTGGGGATTTATTATCGTGTCGATCCATACTTGTTTTGTGTCCAAACCCCTTTTCTTTTTTTTATTGTGTGAAACAAGTGTTGTGGTAAATTTCGGCTTACGGAAGGACAGAATAAAGTTTTACAAATATAAAAAAATAACGAATAAGTATCATGGAAGAAAGCAGGAGAGAGACATTGCTACAAGTGCTAGAACAGGAAATAAATCGGTAAAGTTTGCGTTTTTTTGTAGGCTGCTAAATTGTTTTTGTATTCTGTCTTTTTTTTTGCGGGTTGGTACTGATGCATTTTTTTTTAATCTAGGTTCGTTATATTTTAATAAATACAAATTTAAACACCTTCTCTACTTTTCATTGCCCGGGTAGATATCTATAAATAGATCATGTGTAACCAGGTGAGAAAAATTGTGACGCAGCCGTCATCATAGGACAGGTAGGTTAGGTTTATTTTTATTTTGACAATGAAATTATAATTGCCGAGGAAAATTCATATTATGTTTACAGTAAACTGTTATGATTGCCGTATATTGGCCACAATAATTACTGTTTTATCTATTATTGTATATATTGTATATATAATATGTATGTAATGTTTATCCAATGTTGTATATAATTATGTGTGTAATGGAGAATATGTTTTTATTTGAAATACATTTGGCTTATTTTGACAAAACAATGCGTTTACATTACTGTTGTGTGTCTTATTTTATTTGCACCTGTGAGAAATGTACCTTGAGTTCCTATATACCAAACACAAATACGAAATTATAGCACTAATAGCAGACGTATACAGTACGTATATTCATCTATTGTGAAATAAGATACACACTGGAGTAACTTATTTTCATTAATTTTTATTTTTCATATAGTGTAAGTATAAATGGGGTTTAAGGTAGATAGACAGTAATATTCATATCCATGAGATTTTGTTGTAAGTCGGTACAATTGAAGAACAAATCCTACTTACACAAAATCTGTAATAAAAAGTATGGGTCACCATGCTTGCTTTTTCTAGAATAAAGATCAAAGTTTGCTCATTTTTAGCCATTTTTTCACCTAAGTTTACATAGAATGCACGGGGAAAATATGGAAAGGCAATTTTTAGCTCAATAGAAATGAAACTTTTATCCATGAGAATTTGATTTATTTTTTAGAACAGATAGTTTATGATGTAATTTATTGGTTACAATAAAAAAATGAATATGTCACCATTCTTTTAACGGAGATATTTTACAATGTTTCCGGATAAAACATTATTTACGGGAAAAGGGAGTTAATTCGCGGCAAAGTTAACGAAATATGACGTTTCACATCTGTCATTCAATTATGACGTCACAAATGAAAAGCCGTCAAATTACTGTTCCGGCAAGAAAATCAAACCTTCCCCGTATCCGACTCTTTATTTTTCAAATGCGCGATTGAATTGCGCAGCGCAACAGTGTCTATCTACCTTAAGTATAAAACAAGTGAGGGTGATTGGCGGATCAAGAAGGAAGTTTAGATTCGATTGGTACCCCCTTTTCGAAAATAAAAAAAAATCATACAGAACTTGGGTATAAATTGTCACAAATTAAAATTTAAAAATGACTGAAAACACCCTAGAACCCGATTGGAACCTTTTTTCTTCAAAACTGGATCTGCCGATGAACTTGAAGTCGGGGTCTATTTAATTCAAGGTAAAAAAATAGTTTAAAAGGTTCTGCTTCCTAATTGTTTCATGTCTCTGCTTAGAGAGTAAATCAGAGTATTTATGTGTACGTTCGCACTGCATATAACATATCTAATACGTCATTATATCCCTCAAACGATTCAGCATTTCTGTGTCTGTCTGTCTGTCTGTCTGTCTGTCTGTCTGTCTGCCTGTCTGTCGGACCGTCTATCCACACTTACCTTTTATCCCCGACTCCTCTTCGATGGATTGTAATGAAATTTTACACAAAGGACACAAAACAGATGTACAGAAATATAAATTTTGTCTGACACCAAGAAGATGAGATAATTTGACTCTTCCTTTTTTTCCCTCGTGCACGGAATAAATATTGGACCACTTGAAAGATTTTGATGTCATAATTTTCAGACATGCATGAAAAAAGTACACATGTGTATTATCCGACACCATGAAAGGGAGATAGATTTACATGTCATTAATTTTTTTATTAAATTTTGTCTTACACTTTCATTGGTTATAATGCAAATACGGGATTAGTCAGGCCCTGCCGACAGCTCTAGTTAATTTCGAAACCTAAACCCAACATTTAATTATTTTACCGTAAATTTTCCTTATGACTTAGTACTCATCTGGTGAATTTCACATAAAATTCAATTTTTTGTAACAATCTAATTTGTGTCTTTTTCAAAATAAAAAATACCCTTTGTATTCTTGCTTTAACTTTAATAACTTATTTCTTAGTCTGCTTAAACTTTGTTGCCTAATCCCTAATTTTAAATTTCCATTCCATATCCTATGAATCTATGAATTCGACTTTTTATTTTTCTAAATTTCTGATATAAGTACATGAACTTAAATAAGTAATTGGTACTAATTTTGTAGATCTTCTCGTTTTCAAATAAGGGGTTGATTTGGTCCAAGATTCCAGTGAATTTTTAAGTTGCGCCTCAAGATTTTATTTCATGTTCGTTTCAAAGTTGAGATACTATTTACAGAAAAAATACCAAAGCTCGAACCAATGACGTCACAATAGGTACAGTTCTGACGTAATGAAAAGTTTACTTTTGAGAATTTTAATTGAAATATGCCGAATTTGGCAGATTTTTGTACTATTTTCCTGACCGGGAATATCGAGCACATTCAAGAACCAATTAGATATATGACCAACTTCTTGGGACAAATGAATTTAACCTCTCATATGAATATTTTTGTGGTTCTTGCATGTGCTCTATATTTCGTATACAGAAAAAGTAGTCCAAATTGGTCAAATTTGTCATTTTTCGACAAAATCTCCAACTACATTATCAAGGGACGAGATAATCACAAATCACACTTCTGTGTTAGCATCATTCGGTATCAAAGTTGATGAGAATAACAGTTATTCTCCCTTATATTTACTGGGTGCCTAAGCTTCACAAGAACAGAGATTCATTGCAGGATCTGCCAGATGCACCACTCAGCCATTATCCAAACTCCTTACCACTTTACTGACTGCAGTTAGACATGGTCTAAAAAGCTACTACGAAAAAGCCTATTCCACGAGCGGCGTGAATCAGATGTGGATTCTTAAAAATTCCAAAGATCTCCTTGAACAGCTCTCCTCAAACAGTCTCGCATACTGCAATAGCATTCAAACTTTTGATTTTTCTACCCTTTATACAACTCTTCCCCATAATAAACTTTAAGCAGTAATTTCCGATCTGATACATCAATGTTTCTGTACCAAAAACGGAGAACGCAGGTATTTCTATCTGGTAATAGGAAAAGATAAAACATATTTTGTAAAGAACCACACTGAGTCAAACAAGAAATACAGTGAAAATGACGTGATTAAGATGCTTGAATTTTTGTTGAATATGGAGGCCTTGTTTTTCAACAGACAATAGGGATTCCTATGGGAACAAATTGTGCGCCACTTTTAGCTGACCTTTTCCTTTTTTCGTATAAAGCAAAGTTTTTACAAGGGCTAATACAACAGAAACAAAAACAACTAGGCCAGACTTTTAATTTCAGCTTCAGATATATAGACGATGTACTTTCTCTTAATAACACAAGATTTAAAGAATATTTACATCGTATCTACCCCAATGAACTTGAAATTAAAGAGACAACCGATACACCCGATTCTGCTTCATACCTTGACCTTTTGTTATATATTGACGAACATGGACGTCTGAAATCTAGATTATATGACAAACGTGATGATTTTGACTTTCCTATTGTGAACTTTCCCTTTCTCTGCAGCAATATACCTGCATCCCCAGTATATTGAGTATATATTTCACAATAAATTCGATACTGTAGAGCTTGCAGTACATACAGTGACTTTGTGGAAAGAGCAAAAGCACTGTCACAAAAACTGCTGAGTCAGGGATATGTTCAGCCTTTGTTACTTTCGTCCCTTCGGAAACTCTATGGCCGTCACCACGACATCATAGATAGATATGAAATGTCAGTGTCACAAATAAAAACTGACATTTTCAGCTAGATTCGCGTCTTCCCGGATTTGACATTACCGGTTTTGACTTTACCCTGGATTGACCTACTGATAGTGTGACGGGTGCTGTGCACAGAGCAGGACATGCTTACCCTTCTGGAACACCTGATGTCACTCTTGTTTATTGAGAGTTCACACTGTTAGTGCTTTAGTTTTTTGTTTTTTATATGTAATGTTCGTGTGTTTTGCGGGCATGTGGTGTCTTTGGTCTTCCGTCTTTTGGTGTTCTTGCTTTTGCCTTGTCTCTGGACTTTGATTTGTGTAATTTTGTGCTTTGTTCCTCCGGTATTCTACTGCCGTTGTTTTGTCTCTTCTTCTACACTCAAAAACTCAGTAATCATACATCAATATTTGTGAACTGTTTACTGTTTACTGAAAAGCCATTCCCACAGAATATTTCAATGAGACCTTTCTGTGAATTCAACCAAATTTATTTTTCAGGCCAAATACGGCCCTTATCGCCCCTACTCCTTTAAATTTGTCAGCATCTCTATGCAGATATATGAAACAAACGGGAGGCATAGTTCGTTTGAGGATGTAATGGATTTGGTAGATGGTGGTCAATGTGATGGTACTAATACTTAAATTTTGAAATTTTGGTATTTTTGGACGTTTGAGTTGCCATAGCAACGTAAGGAATAGGGAAAGAATCCGACATTTTACATACATGGAGTGGTCTGTTCTGAATGCTATTATTGAAAAAAAAAAGAAAACCGTATTGTTACATGTGGACTAGTATTTAAGAAATATCAAAATGCCGATTCTAAGAAACTCGTCATTCAATTTTGTGTCGGCATTTCTTAAAAGTTTTTATTTTTTTTTCTCGTAGCCTGCCACATTTCTAGACTATTGTGCGACTGTTGGGTTTCTATGGGTATCTCAAAGAGGTCTGAAACTCCAAAACCTATGAATCTCGGCTCACTTAGGATTATTGGCTTAGCTACAGCACACATCTTTCTTTCAGGCCTAGGGAACTTTTTTAAGGTTTGAAATGCCATAAAGGACATTACATTAACCACAGGGTCCATGATGACGCGAAGCATTCCATCCGAGTCAAAATTCTAAAGAACGGAAATATAGTCGGCAATTGTCAATTTATACCTAGCATTTGGTTCAAGATAAAGAAAAGATCCGGTCGATTTTTTACCTTTTTATATCTATTTTGCCTTTTGCACAAATTTTTAATTTTTTCCACATGGACTTATGGCCTAACAGCAATTCTTGGTATTGACCCAGTGATTTCAAAATACAAAAATACCCAAATTTTCACAGTGAGTCACAAACATAAGTTCAATGTATCTTTTGAATATTTAAAAACTTACAATATCGAATTTTTGTAAATTTTGTTGAAACTAAGGAGTATCTCCCTCATGCAAAGCTCTGTCCTTAGCTGATTTTGGTTTTCTATTTAGATCATATTCGGTAATTTGTTCTCTATCAGTTTTAAACATCTTTGACATTATGGTCTTCCAAACGTTTAGATTTTATCTGCACTGCAAAGACATAAATTGTCGAAATGCGCATATGCAGAATCAAAATTCACAATAACTTCGGTATTTAGTTATTTGAACTGCAAGTCGAAGAATGATGGCTTTTGTCAAAAGATGTAATTCTGCTAGTTCTTGATAGTTTTTGAAATTGGTAAAAAAATTGGGTTACCATCAACTACATTTCATGCATGGCATTAAAAGTTCCTGGTAAAGTAAAGTCCATATATGGGATAGTAGAATAGGTACAGGAATAATATTTTGTCAGTGGACGTATTTTGTATAATTATATGATTCCTAGTAGAAATAAAGTCACTGACATTAATTTCATGCAAGAGATACCTAGGACAGGCCACGTTTTTTCCTGTGAACCTCTGGTCTGACAGCAATTCTTTGCATCGACTCAGTGATTTCAAAATACAAAAATACCCCAGTTGTGACAGTAAGTCGCAAAGATAAGCTCAATGTATCTTTTGAACTGCAAGTCATGAATTGATGAGCTTTTGTAAAAAAATGTAACTCTGATTTTGACATTGGTATAAAAATTGGGTTAATACCACCTACAATTCATGCATAGCATTAGAAGTTCAAGGTAAAGTTTTTGTTAAAATCCATATCTAGTAGAATAGGTACAGAAATAATATTTTGTCAGTGGACGTATTTTGTATAACCACGAGGTTCCCAGTAGAAATAATGTCACTGAACTAAATTTCATGTATGAGATACCTAGGAAAGTTTGCGTTAAAGTCCATCTTCGAGATATTAAAACAGGTAGAGGAAAAATATTTTGTCTTTGGTAATCACAATGTTCCCAGTGAAAATAAGTTCCCTTTGACCTACATGTAATGCATGGGTGACTTAATATTAAAGCTTGCGTTACCTTAACAAAAAAGGGCAGAGAGGATATGCTGTTGTTTCGACTTATCCCATCTTTTTTGTATTAAGTTTTTACTTATAGTGCTCTTATAAAATGTATTACTTAAACTTTTGACCAAGAGGCCAATTAAAGGACCGATTCAGAATTTAAAAGTGACATTATGGGCAAGTCATGTTTTGTTAAGTTTTGATTTGGCCAATCGTATTTAACGAATACGATGAATTAGCGCAACGTAATTTACGAGGACGGAAATTGAATAATTTGATTCACTGCAAGCTTTGTACGTTTTCCACGTAATCGTTACAGAGTAAGATGATCTTTTTAATGCAATTTTTATACCCTGTCTACGAAGTGTGATGGCAAACAAGTCTTTAGTTTGTGCTTCTTCGTTTGTGGTCCGAATTAGTCTGTGCGTCCATATGTTCATCCCATATCAATTTGTGCGTCCATATGTTTGTTGTGGAACAGCTTGTGCATCCGTTTGTCACCCAAATAAGTGAGAACGTCCGTTTGTCCGTCCCGAACTATATTGTGCGTCCGTATGTTCATCCCAAATCGCTCTGTGTCCTTATGCCCGTCGCGAAAAAGTTACTTGTAATGTTTAGGTTTAGGAAGTTTTCCTTTAAACTGTTTCATGGCATAATTTATGCCAATAGGCCATGATATGAACTGCAACATTTGGGTGCCAAGGAGATGCTGTGACCTCAAGTACACTGGCGTGTCATTGACTTCGATTCTTATGATTAAATTTTGATATCAAGATGCAAGTTTTTTATTGGACATATTCTTATATTATTGATATTTGTTAAGCGATGAAAAAAGGCATACTACTAGGCCATGAAATTAATTGCAACCTTTAGATACTAAACGGATGTTTTGGCCTGAAGGGTATGAGTCAAGGGCGTCGTCTTTATGATGCATTTTTGAATATAAAAATAAAAGTTTAGTTTTAGGTTTAAAGTTGTTCACAATGACGATGTTTGGTTTTATAATGAACCTTTTTTTGTACTAATAGATCCAACGTGAATATTTTGGTGCTAAACAGATGTTATTTTCTGCAATTCTCAAAGACAATTAAATCATTGGGCCTTAACTTTTTTGAGCGAAATTAATTCATTTTAGTGCAAAAATATTTGATTCTAAATTTTGAAATTTTCTGAGATTCTCAAAAGACTACATAAATTTTGTAATTCTACTGAATAACCATCAAGTTTGAAATTCCTTGTCAGTTCTAATTGTGATTTTAAAGAATTGAATCCGATAAAGAAAAAACTCAATAACTGAAATGAAAAAAAATCTGCCAATCCAGTTTTGGTAAAATAACAGATGTTTCAAAGACCTTATAGTTTTTTTTTATTCTACCAAGCAACCAAATAGTTAAAATCTTCTAATGAAAGCAGTTTTTTTTAAATGAAAATTCCAGTTTTTGTAAATTTTCTGAAAGTGCCAGTGACCCTTTTTTGGAATTCTACCTTCAATGAAAATAAAATCAGAATAAATTTGAGACGTTTTTACTAACAGCAACCATTTTCTTATACACATAAAAAAACAAAAAACTTCTAAAAATTCTAACCGCAAGTCAATATGAAATGTTGGAGACTTACAATGAACAACTATTTTTTTTTATGGTAAGGTTTTTTGTGAAAAGGGCTGCTGCTACTGGCCTACATCTCGAATTTGACGAAATGGTCATCTCAGTGCTAAAATGTACGAAAAAAGGACGATTTTAATTTCAAAATTAACCTTACATGGACAGTTATATTACAACTTCTCCTGACTACGGAGTGCATGTTTCAAAGTTCATTTGCTTCGCGTGCAGCTACCACGCATACATACTTTTTCATTAGACATATTTATCTTCTTGGTCGTCTTATCAATAAAGTTTTCAAACAATCACGTCTGTAATAATCATTGAAATCTCTTTAATAGATATCAGTACCTTTTGGAGGTTCAGCACGCCATCAAACTGGTTTAACCCAACATTTTTTGTTTTTGAAATGCCTGATTTAGACCATTGCGGTCGAAAATCTTCTAATGGTCTTCTAGCTGCTTTTTGCATCTTGGGCTTTGGCTGTGTGCTATTCTGTTCTCTATATTTGATTATTACCAAATTCATTATGATATTTATATTTTTTATTTTTATTTTTTTATCTTTTTATTGTTTTTTTTTTCATTTACCTTTACCAAATATCAACCCGTCCCTTTAAGTGTTTATACCAGTTCAGAATTGTGAGAAAAAATCTTAAAAAGATCAAAATTTTAAAAAAATGATTGAATTTTACCTGGTGTGTCGTACATGTTTTTCTTTGATATGATTTATAGTTATAATTGGTTATTACAATGAGTAAATAAATGTTTTATATTTAATTGTCCTTTTTTCAGATATACAATGTGATAACATATATACACAGAAGCTGAAGAGAATTATCAAATAGCATAGTCAGGATCTTTGATTCATATTGTGGCAGACTACGGAATTTACAAAAATGCAAAATGGCAAGTAAGAAAAAGGGTGATGCTAAGTTGTTGAAAGCAGGCCAAAATGAGCCCCAGACAGCAATGAAGCGTACATTACCATCGCAGAAAACTAAGAGCTCAGACTATGCATTTAGTCAAGAAACAGTAATAGGGAGAAAACGGAAGTTACTATCGGGAACTGGCGAGCCACCATCCAAAATAATTCGCAATTCAAAAGAAACCAAATGCAAAACTAAAACGCTGTCACAAAGTAGTAGTAAACGTAAAGCGGCACACAAAGGGCATGCTAAAGCGGTGAACAAGAAAGGTAAAGAATCAGGACTAAACTCAGAATCAACACCACCAATTAACAAGAGAAACTCTAAATCTCAACCAAAATTGAAACTCTTTTCACGAAAATACACTCCAGGGAAAATAAATCGAAGTCTTCAAAAATCTTCAAATAAAAAGAGGACTTGCGAAAATACGGCATCTAAAAAGAAAACTTTTAAACGAAATAAAAGAGAAACCTTGGCTAAGCATGGTAAAATAGTCCCGTCCTTTCTGCACGAGCCGGTATTTCTTAGTATACGCGTCATAAAGACTGATCTTAAAGAATTAGTGTCCACGATTTGTTGCGTAAACAAACAGACAATGTGGATAGGACGACAGGCATTCGATAGCCTGATGAAAGTGGAGTACAAAGAGAATGGTACACTGACTATTCTTAAAGACTTTCCACTGATTGATTTTTACGATTTCTGTTTTGATAGGGAAGACAATCGAATCTTGTATTGTGATCGCCAAAATAATTGTATTATGTCAATATCGTCAAACTTTGAGATTAAAGAATGGAAAAGCGTAAGACCACTCTGCCCGACTTGCATTACTATTTCACCCGATGGTTGGATATTTGTTGGTCTTGCACATGATTATGCGTATTATGCCGCGGAACCTGAAGTAAGACAAATAATAAAAATGGACAGATTTGGTACAATTTTTCAACGAATTAACTCTCTCCAAAATGGCGGACCAATTTTTCAACGAATTGGTTCTCGCCATAAAAGATCTTCTGGTTTTATATTCTCTCACAGGTGTACTATGAACCCGGTAAACAATGATCTTGTAGTCGTTGGTTACATAACACAGTACAAAGGATTAGTGTGTAACTTCAATACAAAAGGATTAATTGGGTTTACATACTTCGGAAACGGATCAAGCGCTCAGTTCTCACCACGTGCATTGACTTGTTCGTCACAAGGAAATATTCTTGTAAGTAATAAAACCAACGGTGATATTCACATTTTAAACAAAAATGGAAAGTGTCTTTATGTGTTGGGAATGAAATTTTCCGGTTTAAGAGAAATACCGTGGAGTTTTTCTTGGGACTTGACTGGTCATTTATTGATAGGAACATTGTCGTGTAGAACTGGGAATATTATTATATGTGAATACTCTGACCCAAATGGTGATGATAAAAATGCTCTTGTATGATACGAAGCATTTTCTATTTTTTATCTCTATGTAGTCACATGAACTTTTTTAGTCTGTTAAATAGAAAATATCAACATAGGCAAAAGAAAACAGTATTCCTTACTGAAACTTATTGCTAGGTCCAAATTTAATTTTCCGAGGAGTAGAGGCCATGATGGAATCGGATCATAAGTGTATAGAAACATAAGAGGGCGGAAATAGAATTCTCAAGACTGTTTAAGATTCTAAAGTACTTAATATGAACAAGGACATGATTTTCAAAAATCGTATACATTTGAATAATGCTTATTTCATTAGAAAACTTGCAATAACTAAATTAAAGGAATTTTTGTTCATATCTAAGGAGTATCTCGCCCATCATAGCTCTGCTTTTAGCTGATTTTGGCTTTACTATTTAATAGAACCTTGGTTATTTGTTCTCCTTCATGTTTTACACATATTTCGGTTTGGGGATTTCCAAATGTTTTGATTTGATCTGCACTGAAGAGACATTAGTTGTCGCAATGCGCATATGCAGCAACTAAATTCACAGTAACTTCGGTATTTTGGGGATTTACAACCACTGGGCCGAAGCCTCTGCTGGTGGACTGTTAGTCCCAGAGGGTATTCACAAAGCCAGTAGCCAGCACTTCGGTGCTGGCCTGAAAACCGATTTCATTTTAAAACTTGCAATATCTAAATTTAAGGAAATTTTGTTCATATCTAATGAGTATCTCCCTCATGCATAGCTCTGTCCTTAGCTGATTTTGTATTTTATATTTAGATCCTATTGGTTATTTGTTCTCTATCAGTTTTTACGCGTTTACGTTAAATGAACTTCCAAATGTTTTGGTTTGATCTGCACTTATGAAACATATGTTGTCGAAATACACACATGCAGAAAATAAATTAACAGTAACTTCGGTATTTTGTTATTTGTATGATTTTCTATGAGTCTTTTAACAAGCAATGTCTATATCATAGTTGAAGTTGTTTAAACTCACTAAATAGACATTAGTCGTCGAAATGCACATATACAGAAACTAAATTCACAATGACTTCGGTATTTAGACATTTGTTACGACTTTGTCGATGCATCTGAATGTTGACTGTTAGTCCCCGAGGTGGGTATTCACCAGTCCAGTGGTCAGTACTTAAAGCCGATATATTTGGAACCTTGCAATATCTAATTTTTTGTAAATTTTGTTGAAACTTAGGAGTATCTCCTTCATGCAAAGCTCTGTCCTTAGCTTATTTCATCATATTAGTTATTTGTTCTCTATCTGTTTTGGAACATCTTTGAGTTTACAGTCTCTCAAACGTTTCGATTTTATCTGCACTGAAGAGACCAAAGTTGTCAAAATGCGCATATGCAGAAACTAAAATCACAGTGACTTCAGTATTTAGTTATTTGTTACCATTTGGTCGATGCATCTGCAGGTGGACTGTTAGTCTGCGAGGATATTCACCAGTCCAGTAGTCATTCCTGGCCGGAAAGCCGTAAGTTGTCGAAATGCGAAAATGCGGAAGCTAAATTCACAGTGACTTCTTTATTTAGTTATTAATTAATTGTGTATGAATGGTGCAAGAAGGTCATTTGAAAAGATTTTTCATTTTAACAAAGCTACAAGATAAAAACATAGATTTAGACCTATTGCAATTTATTTTGATTACTAGTATATCCTTTGAAATTATAGAATCAAATTAAATCCGACTATATAATGATAGAGTGAATGTATACAAATTTCTTTACATAGATCCTTTTTTGTCGATCTATTTAAAAGTATAGCCGAAGTTGAAAGATACTTTTACTGTTTTCAATACTACTATATGAAGTCTAAAACTGATTATTGAATTTTGAATAATCATAACGCATATGTAAACGATTTTTTTTAAATCAAGAGTATAGCTGCAGAACGCATAAATTAAAACGCAACCTACAAATATAATTCACGTACAGTATAGGGTCTGTAAGTCTCGTCATGTGACACCGAGAAATCACGATAAAATGCAAATTCGAAAACGTTTCCCGCCAAAATATGACGTTGTGGGATTATGACGTCCTTATTGTCTGCTTGAAACGTCATATTTATCTGTTAAAAATGCAACTTCCGGGTACAAATTATGAACCCGGAAGTCCCAAAATTGGACGAGACTTACAGACCCAATTAACTCCCATAGAACCGAGAATAACACCTGGTGCTCTGGAAGGGTGGGCATATCCTCCTCTGTCAGCAACACTCGTCACACTCACACAGTCAGTGATGCATATATCTTCTTTTTGAAAATTAGTATTAGGTAGTTGATTGGTTAATGCCATTTGCTAACCCTAAGACAAAACATATTAAAATCCATGGTCCGTGTCACTTTTCTAGCGTTCAAACAGTTTCAAGGTAAATTTTCGAAAAGCTTTTGTAATCACAAGGACAAATCGGTACCACAAGCATCACCAGCGAAGACTAAGACAAAACGTCAATCACGAAGACCAAGACAAAACTAAAATTAACAGTGTGACAAGACAAGAAAAAAAAACTGAGCCGTTCATTTTATAGACGTTATAAAGAAAACTCAAAGAACCACATACATAATGACAATTTAAATATTGACAGACTGGTAAAACAGCCCGCTTCTTTTTATTATGTCGAAGCCATCCTTGTTGAAATACGCCGCGTATACCAACATATAAAGAAAACAAAATGTTCACTTACTATATTTTTACATGTTTTATAGTGCTTATATTATAAGTATATTGTTAAAAAGCTTATGACTATATTATTATAAGGCTTAGTAAGTTTGATAACCAATACCTTTTATCATGCCGCTTCCACTATGTTTGAATTTGCTTGAATGTTAAAAATAAAACAAGAGTGGTTGGTGTTGATATTAATTGAATTATCTTATTTATTTAGTGCTTTAGAATTTGAAAATATTTGTCCTTTCTGATTTTATAAACGCTAACGAAGACACTATATTTACATTAAATTATTGATGAGTTCATCAACAAATCGGGTCACAGAGGGTCCACACACAGAGAATAAGGCTCGAGATGTAATGAAGTAAGTATGGTTTTCAATTTGTGTAAATTACAAATTCGACATACATTTCATGATTTTATAATAAAAATGTTCTGATATAGAACAAAATAAAGACAAATACTTGTTACATGGCAAAAATGATAGGTATAAGTGGTTGCAACACGTTTGATTTACAAAATTTGTGCTTTATGTCAAAATGAAAGATAAAAATATCTTTGTTTCTCATCACCATCCGACTTTATTTTTGTAGCATATTTATTATTTTAGTTTTCGAATATTTTTGGTCAGTTTATTTCAAAATCACCTTATTTTTCACTAAACCCAGAGAATTATATAATTTTTTTTAAACGTAACCCCCTACTTTTCAAAATACAGTTAAATAGAAAATAAATACCTAACAAGCCTGACCCCACAGTATTGAACTCCATTCGGTTAATTCCATAACAAATATCAGGTATCTACATAATGTGATTTGTACTTCATGAGACATAAATATTCCGCGAGGACGAGCAGATCCAACTTATACAGACACGAGGAAGTAAGTGGTATAAGTTGGCTCTGCTCGTTCTGGTGGAATATTTGTTGTTCATGAGACGTAAATATTCCGAGAGGACGAGCAGATCCAAACTTTTACCACTCCTTTCGTCGTGTCTGTGAGAGAACTTAGTCCGATATTACTATGTTTGTTGACGATCCCGTATCCATGCCCATTAGATACATGGATGTAGGAATATTCGACATCTAGCAAACGAATTCCGATCGGGATAGTTTTGAACTTACTATGCGGTTTGAGTATTAAAGGCTTTATGGTAACTTCAAATAAAGAACAACAATAAAAGCGTTGTTCGAATTGCAAAATCTTACCATGTATTTTTAGGGATTTTGTCCCATGTACATTCATGCAATATGCCTTTATTTATTCATGGCAAAATTTTATTTTGTGACATAAGTAACGTTTTGAGTTCCTCATTAGATAATTAAGAAGTAGATCCTGGGAGCTGATATTGTACCAAATATAAAGATCCACACCTGGTGAAACAGTATATGTTTAATCTTCCTATGTCATGTCAGATAGTGGCTGTTTTGGTGGTTTAACACACAAGTACAACAAAGAGTTAAAAAAAATTGATATACACGATGTTTGTTCTATCAGAGGGACGACAATTTGATTTTCAGGGGGGGGATGCTTGGGCGATTTTGTCTAGAAGAATTATTTATTTTCATAACATTTTCGAACATATTATTTATTTTCAGCTATGAAACAACAAATTATTTATAAACAGTTGCACCAAAAAATGTATCTTCAAACCAACATCAAATTATTTATTTTCATAACTAGTAGGATTAACATATTTATTTTCACTGGCACAAAGATTAAAATGTTTATTCAAATGGTCGTCCCCTAAATTAGCTTTGGAATTAAATGAAACTCGTAATCAATTTCAATGTCTTTTTTAATCATTGAAATGACAACAATAGTGTCATGTGACACAATAATCATACTTTGATTAATTTGACCATGTTCACTGTCTACCAGCCAATCGGTCATACCATGATATAAAGAATGTATGCGATTCTTCGAAAAAGTCATAATTTCTATAATAAACAGTATTGATTTTATTACAGTAATAACAAGTTCATAGCGAAACACAAAAGTCTCCCAAACGAACTCCCATATCGGATTTCAAGGCATAACGAGACTCCCTCTGAAAAAAATTCGGGCAGAGGTTCCCCCTTATAAATTAGTTTATACATATTTCCTGAAATCAAAATACAACATGCAACAGAAAACACGTTTTTTCTCAAAAATATAGCTTTCTTGCTGGGTTTTCGTGCAATTGTATACCTCATTTGACAGGAGTTCCCCTTATTATCTAAGTATTAAATATAGCTGTAATAAAAATACAATATTCAACAGTTAACATGATTTTCTTAAAATTTCAATTATTTGGTATGGTTTCCATGTCAACGATAGTTATTTTGGAATTTGCCTTTCTTACATGACACTCATCTTTACCATGAAGTTTCATGGAGCTAGTGTTAATAGTTTTTTAGAAACGGTGAATAAATGGTGTAAATCATTCACAATTTCATTTTCCCATAGGGTTACTATAGGATGACTCCACCCCTCTTTGATACCCTCGAAAGTACCCTTAATGGACCCCCTTTGAAAAATTTTCGATGATTGCACATCTAGATATATTGGGCTAATATGCTACTAAGTTTGTAACCTCTAGTTGTAATGGTCTCTGAGATCTGCTTCGGAAAACTTCATCCGGGCGAGAAGAAAGAAAGATTGAAGAAAATCATAAAAAACAATAAGAAACGGACTTTTTTGTATTTTGTTTATTTTTCAAGTAAACATGTTAAATTACAATGCGACAGAAACATATAAAGTATAAAATATCATTCTGACAGTACAATTTTATACTTTTATACAACTACTGCCTCCAGAAGTGACCACCTTCTATTAATTCTATTATTATGTGCAGGGGATAAGTACAGTGCAGAATTATTTTCTATGTTAATATAATATTTTAAATATTCAATTCCCACTTAACAAAAGTTTTTTTTTTCATCACATCTAATTTATAAATAAAATATTTCAGAATAAGTAAAGTATGATAAATAGTATCATATATCTGTGATTCATTTGTCACACCAAAATAATTTCTTTTGGATTAAGAGGAATCGTAATTCCACAGCAATTCAAAGAATTTCTTATACCAATCCAAAAATTTTGCACAAATGAACATTCCCAAAAAATAAGTATTAGTTTTTCCTTAGTTTCTGAACAGAAGGTACAAAGCCCTGTTTCCTTTAGTTTGCATTAATGCAAATAAGAGTTTCATGCCAAAATTCTATGAAAGAGATTAAAATTAAAATTTTGAAGAACAGTCCCTTGATATCAAAAAGATGTGGTATATATTTGTCCCCAGTCTTCAATTTCTGTATTTAATTCATATTTCCATTTGTGTTGTGTCCCGAGAGGTGTCTCTGTCACTTGTTCCAAATTAAATGATAGAAATATTTACATGGTTTAGAGTCACATTTGAATTTATCTATAATTTTATTTTCTATATTATTCAACTTTTCTTTCCCATGTAAAAGTCTCCTCCACCTAGTTGGAATTGCACTTATCAATCCATAAATTTCCACAAATGTCACTTTCAAATTATATTCATCTTTGAATTCCTCAAAAGTATAAATTATTTTATTTTCTGACATTAAATCATTTATGAAAAACACTTCATTGTCACAAAAATTATGTGTTATTACCATTTTCCCATCTATTTTATATTAGGATTAAGCAATATAAATTGACTCAAAACCTCGTTTGGATTATCCATTATATTGACATTTTTTTCTTTGCGTTTGGAAAAATTCTTTATAACGTCACACAAGGAAGGATTTAGTTCTTTTGATAAAATTTCAAGTCCTTCCTTACTTAGATAAAAATTTTTGGATATCATTTAAGAACAAAATCTTCCAAGGTGAAAAGTTTTGTGGGTCAAAAAATTTATTCAACCATGACATTTTCAAACTACAACAAAATGATTCCACATGAGGTAGTTTCAGACCTCCATCCATATAATCATTGATCATAAGTGTTCTCTTTACTTTATCTGGTTTTCCCTTCCACAAAAAATTATAGAAAATACCTTGAATGTCTTGCATAATATTTTCTGGGGGTTAAGAAGGACAGTTAACACTTGTACCAAAATGGGTAGTGCCAAGGTTTTAACAGTAATCCGTCCGATATATGTTAATTTTCTGAAAGACCAAACATTCAACAAAGACCTGATACTTTTTAATTTTCTTGAAAATTTATTATAGTCTTATCTTCTTTTGCAAGTCCAAACCAAATTCCAAGTAACTTAAATTTCCCGGAAAAATTCCATGACAAATTTTTTTCAGGCAAAATTTTGTTCATGCTTCCCTTTTTTGATCCAATCCATATAGCTTCTGTTTTATGTACATTAATCTTGAGTCCAGCACATTCCGAAAACAATTGAAACAATGATAATGATTTTTCTAAAGATATTTCTTCTCCATCCAAGACTAAGGAGGAATCAGCAGCATATTGGCTTAATAAGAATTCAGAACCTCCAATCCTAATACCTGAAATATCTGGATCATTTTTTATTGCACTGCTTAATAATTCCAATACCAAAATAAACAAATGAGGAGATAAAGGGTCCCATTGACGAACCCCTCTCTCTAGTGCAAAAGACTCTGAAATATAACCATTGTTTATTATAGCACTAGATATATTACAGAATCATGCTTTGATCCAACTAGTAAATGAAGGACCGAATCCAAAATAATTCAAAGTTTCTTCAATTAAAGACCACTCAACAGTGTCAAAAGCCTTTCAAAGTCTACCAGTAATAATAATCAAGGAATGTGTTCTTCTTCCATTTTATCCATCAAATCAAATATAAGTCTTGTACATTCTCCTATATATTTCGACCCTTTAAAAATCCCTTCTGTGTTTGACTTATAATATTACCTAAAATAGGTTTAAGTTTATTTGCTAAGCTTACTGAGGCAAGTTTAAAAGTCAACACACAAAAGAGTAATAGGTATCCAGTTTTTCAAATAAAACTTTGACTTGTCTTCCTTCGGTAAACATGTAATTAAACCTTGCCGTTGATATATAGAAAATTGACCACTGTCTAAAGCTTCATTTAAACATCGAATTAAAATTATTTTAATATCATTTCATCATTGATAAAGTTCAACAGTAAATCCATCAATACCTGGTGACTTTGAATTTTTCATATTTTTCAAAGAGTGAAGACATTCTTGTAGTGTTAGATTACCCTCCTAGAGCTCCATCTCTTCAGGAGTCAATTTTGTATTAAATGGATTCTCATTCAGAAGAAATGTCTCCCTGTGAGTGTCACGCAACACTGGCTTTGAGCTAGAGTACAAATTTTGATAAAAAAAAGTTTTTGCTCTTTTCTGATTTCATAGGGATCCAGAATTTCTGATCCATCATCTCGAATAGCTTTTGGAGTATTTTTTTCTAAATAGTGTTTTTTCTCTAAATTACAAAAATACTGTGAGCTTTTTTCCCCTTCAGCATGCCATCTAGCTTTTGCCCGTAAAATTATACCGTTTGCCTTTTTTCCATTAATTTTTTTTATTTCTAATTCAATTTTATCCATCTCTTGTCTAATAATTTCTGAATTGTTACAATGAATTCATTGTGTAAAAGTAACAATTTATTAAGCAATTCTTTTTCTTTTTTATCTCGTTCCTTTTTTTAAAAGAAGCATTAGAGATTGTAGATTCTCTTATTCTCATTTTAATCATTTCCCACTATAATAAGAAACAGACTTAATAAGAAACGGAACAAAAACAATAAGTCTTCCAACTTCGTTTGGGACACTTAATTGCTTTATCGGAAGTTACATCTAAAGTTTCTACTAAAATAATTATCTCAACGATTACCACCTGACAGGCAGTGATATTGTTAGATTTGGAATTCACTTCTTGTTCATTTTTAAGACGGATCTAAGCAGCCATATATAGTTTCAACAACGAAAACTAAGTTTCTTGTGAAATTTCTCTCATCGAATTAAATAAATTTTGCAAATGTTTGAAAACGAGGCTTGCCGAGGTTTAAAACATTTCATTTATTTAACAAGAGAGAAATTTCATAATAAACGTGTTTAAGTTGTAGAAAATGTTTCTCTTATGACATAATGTAAAACACCGAGGATTATGTTCCGAATAGATTGGCGGGAAATTTCTCTTGAGCTGTTCTCTCTCTAGACATGAGAAATATTGTTATCACACCCGTCAGGCGTTAGATAAATTTGCTAGAAATTAGAGAAGTGTAGTCTCTAACATTGTTTCTAGTTTATTACGTATATTTCTCACATCGAGATGTGAAAATTTGACTATCGAGATGTGAGAAATTATCGTAATAGACCGGAGAACAATGTTAGAGATTGCTTCTATAATTTTTACTCCATTTATTTGAAGTAAAGCGATCTCCGTAGTCTCAAGTCCCAAGTATGCCGCCATTTTGTTGCTATCATCGTTGCTATGTGTATCATTGTACCATTCGTTGAAAGGGGTGTTGAATATAATATTTTTGATTAAAATGTCATATTATCAATAAACTGAGTTATCTTAGTCATAAAAATGAAAAAAACCATTTCGTTATACAATGATGCAGGCGTAAATTTCATCAACATCCTGTTGCACTATTTCTAAAACTGACACAAGACAATAACATGTTTGACCAATCAGCAAGTGAGATCCATTTCTAAACATGTTGTTTATTAAATAATCTAACATCATTTCGGAAGTATTAATTTCGAACAAGAATTAGAGAAAGATCAATACACAATGCATGTCCTGCTTTAAGACATTTTACAAGCGATTTTTTTTT
Source organism: Modiolus philippinarum (assembly GCA_002080025.1). Lineage (NCBI taxonomy): Eukaryota > Metazoa > Mollusca > Bivalvia > Mytilida > Modiolidae > Modiolus > Modiolus philippinarum. The sequence goes on from MJUU01004058.1 coordinate 22,287, forward strand.
AAAAAGATCAGACAATGACACAAACCTGAAAGAATGACAAAGGGTCTAGTGTAGCCTTCTGATGTGACTCTCGATCTTCAGACTTCACACTGTGAACGTTTTTTTTATTCTTGATGTTTGTGTGCTTTATAGGTGTTTTGTGTCTTTGGTATTCCGTCTTCTTTTTATCTCAGCTTTTACTTGTTTATGGGTTTTGATTTATATTATCTACTTACATGTAGGCTTAGTTCTTCTGGTTATGCAATTGCTGGCAGTTTGTTTTATTTACAACTAAAATGTACATGTTCATATTTTCGCAACTATGGTTTACTGCTAAAATCTAGCTAAAATGTCAATTTTTCATTTGGAACACGGATACGTCGTATTTTCTATTGAGGTCATGGTTATTGCCATAGAATTTTTCGAGGGACGATAGAAACAAAAGCTGAACAATCTTTGACTTAGACTTAACTGTTTTTTAACGTTGTTTTGTAATAAAGCATGTTCTGCTTCGCTAGCGGCTTCCGTCACATAATCAGTGTGTCTATCCAAGGTTAGGTAAAAGCAGGTTTTGTTACATCTGTGAAGACGTGAAATCTAACTGAAAATGTCTTGTTTAAATGATCTGGGTAATCTTCTACTTATGTGATAAATTCTACGTCTTTCATCCTCGTTTCTCTCGAGGAAAAACAGAACTTCTCACACTCGTGAAAGATATCCCTTATCTTAAAGGATCTCGTATAAGAACCTATATAACTTTCATTGTCAATGTAATGGCCATAGACGTTTTGAAGTGACGAAGGTAACAAAACTCTCAGCTATTGGGACAGTGATTGTGCTCCTATAAATTAAGTCACTGTAAAAACTACATGCTGGACAATGATGAATCAACCGAGTTATATACTCTTACCGGGGAAGGGTAGGTATATTGCGGCTAAGAAAGGGAAAATCACAGTCGGGGAAATTTTCCCGATTTTTTTTCACGAATTGAAATTTCCAGTTTACAGTGTTCACCATCAGTGGTGGAAAGTTCTTTTTTCAAATTTGTGACCATTTGTATTGGAGAATGCAATTTAATTTCCCATGAAGAGAGAGCTATTTTTGGATACATCAGTAAAGCTATTACAAAGCAAAAATGAGACAGGGAAAGTTCTTAAACCAAAAATTAAAAAACACTGCGATATAGATTAAACGCCAATTGAGACAACATTACAATTTTTACAATTATTTCAACAAAAAAAAAGACAACTGTTAACCGTACAAAAAATGATGTATTGTCAGGTGTTGCGAAAGGGTAAGATGATCTGCTATACTCATGGTACCCATCACACTTCCTTTGAAAAGTACCATTTTGTCTTGGTCAATGTTTGTTATTTTGGTAAATACTTTCACCTTATGTAAGTAAGCTGCATTCTGATTGGTTTTAATAGCCATGGTAATTTTTGGCAAATACCACGTCAAAGAGACGTTTTCGTGGTATTTGTCCCAGAGTCATCTGTGCGTTTTGATGCTAGAGACATTTGGTGTAATTAAACAGATATATCGTGAACGTCGGGGTATTTGCCAAACACAAGTATTGGGTCTAAATTTCCCTCACTTTTCATGCTCAGGATTTTACCGCTTTGCGTTTGTATTTTGTGCAAATACTCCTCCTTATCATGATATATCTGTTCAAAATTCTGGATCTTTAAAAAAAATTAATAAGTAAACACTTTTAAATGATCTGACGAAAGTAAAACATCTGTGGTGACAATATATGTTATTCGGGAATCTTCACAGGGGATACGGGTTCATATTCCCTGTTTATGTTTTATATCCCCTGAGCCTAACGACTCAGGGGATATAGGGCACAGACAGGGAATATGAACTCGTATTCCCCGTGAAGCCCGAATAACTTTTATTTTCTGCTAGAAGTGCTATATTTTTTTTCTTTTAAAAGAGTTTAAAAGCTAAGATATTGCTACCACGGGGATACGGTCTCATATCCCCTGTCAGGATAATCAATCAAATGGCAGGATTTACCTGGATATTTCACTACAGCGGAATATTATATCATATCCGAGCTTTGGTCCAGAGGTCCCCGAGGGTATTCACAAGCCCAATAGTCAGACTTGTCTGACATGAAAATTTTACCTTGCGTGTTATCGAAATTTACTGTTTTTATCAAAATTCGAACCACTTAAAAATACTGAGGCTTCATTCCGTGTATGGCACTCGGTAGATGTCCTAGGTACTGGATTCGGCTTTCTATTTCGATATTTTTGGAAATGAGTACTTCTTTTTGGACTACATTTGGACAATGGCTTTCCATATTAATGTTTAATTTTAATGCTGCTGATGAGAGGTTACTCCTTGAAACACGTGTACAGTATAACAGAATTAACTGTTTTAATGCAACTTAGGTATTTTTTGTATTTTGGTATCAGGATATAGGGTCTGTAAGTCTCGTCATGTGACGCCGAGAAATTACGATAAAATTCAAATTTGAAAATGTTTCCCGCCAAAGTATGACGTTGTGCGATTATGACGTCCTTACTGTTTGCTTGAAACGTCATATGTTTCTGTTCAAAATGTAACTTCCGGGTACAAATTATGTACCCGGAAGTCCCAAAATTGGACGAGACTTACAGACCCTATACAAGACAACTTTTCCACACGTCATAGAGCATAAAACGTCATTAAAAATTTACTTTTAAAGTACATTCTTGGTCATATGGGACGGACATGTTTGTGACGTAGGGAGGACAAAACAACAACAAATGAATTTGAATATCAGAACTCGGATATGGTCAATTGCAACAGTGATGATTATAAAACTAAAGCATAGGTTATTTAGATATTAATGTTGCTCTACTGAAAAAAA
>MJUU01004059.1:1461-29121 GCA_002080025.1 Modiolus philippinarum
AAAACAAAACAAAATATTAGTACAAATTGTCTACATGTCTGCGACGTGCAAGGGGTGATCGTATTGCCGCTCTTCATCTGCAAGAATAAATGGAAGTGGTGCATTGATTTAAATAAATATATCTACACAGCACTCTGGTGTTGTATACAAATGTCCATGTTTATATGCAGTGCAAAAAATTTGCCTCGATATACCACCACCAAAAGCTTGAAAAGGGGTAAAATCAGAATTTATTGTGTTAAGTGGGTCTCAATGCGGTATGAGCGGGAAGAAGGATTGCCTTTTTAGGCAAACGGAAAACGGGATCGTGACAAAAAGTAAACGGGAAGACGGGAAATTATATAGGACGTGATGCTGGAACCGCTGAAAATTTAGCCCATGATGAGGGGAATTACGGCCTCTTTATATGTCTTCATAAAATATTTCCCGAACCTTGGAACTGGAAAGTGGTGAATGATTGTCAGGAATTTTGGAAAGGATTTCGAATTAGAATAAATAGTTCTGAAATTCTAATAAAAACTGTTTCAAGAATTTCAAAATTTCTAAATCAAATATGTTAAACATATTTCATACTTTTGATAACGGCTTTTCGACAAATAAGCTACTGAACATCGTACATTGCACAAAAGAAATCTAAATAACCCAACAAAGAAATAAACATTTGAAGATCAATAAATTTGACAGATAATTCATTGACGTACATAACGCCCTCTTTATTCGATAGGTAAATATCAATTGAATTGCATATGATTGACGTAAGGTTGATTTACATATAACACCAAGATCATGCACAATGTTTGTTTAGGCCGTTTTATGAAACGCGCATGTGTTTCGAATATTGCTGTATCGACATAAAAAGTATGGAGCTTTAAAGATGAAATTAAAATTAAAAGAATTTTGTGTGTTGTACTATACTATAAAAGTGGCCAAACATAATACTTTCTTTAGAAGTACAAAATATGGTTTAATTTCTCCTATATACATGCATTGAATAAATTTTCTGCAGTTAAGTTAACTGCTACTATTTGTCAAGTTATTTTTCTGCATATTGTCGTCAAGTTAGCAATGTTTTTGACTAAAATATATTAAGTAAAAATTTAAATGTATCTTTTCTTGACTAAAAAGGAAGATAAAAAAATGTAATTGATATCAGTAAAGTCGTCATAACTGTGAAATTGAAATTAGTCTGAAAACAAATGGTTACATGTATAGTTTCTTTCTCTATGTAAAGCTACAAGTTATGCTGTGGACAATCTTATCTATGTGACTGTTTGCACTGATTCCAGAGTAATTGAATTTCTAAAGCTACGTTATTGTTACAGACTGCAATGAAATTATTTTCTTATCAGAAAATATATTAAAAAAAAACAAATAAAAATGCAAAATATTTTTTTTTCATGTTCACTCTTGATTTCATTCATAATGAAACACGCTTCAAGTAAACATTATGTCCCGTGGTGACAACCGAACGGACTGTTGATATCAATTTAGACTTTGCTGCAGTTTTTAATTGTATTGCACGTGTAAATATAATTTTCTGTGTATTGACGAATTACATATTTATTGTATTTTGTTAGACTTGAGTTGCAACCCTTATTTCCTGTAGACTTCATAAATTTACATATTAAAAAATTATAAATAAACTAAATAAATTCAATATCAAACAATTGGTTCTAATCCTACTTCAAAAGAGAGGAATTTAATTTTAATTTGAAGACCTAAAGAATCAATTTTCTCTTTGAATGCAAATAAATCATTTTGATGTGACATTTGATGTAAATAATTTAATGAAATAAACGTGATTCTTACACTTTCCTTAAATAATATACGAATGCTGATATTTCTCAGACCATAACGAAGAATTTTAAATGTAATTAAGTTTCGTATGTAACCGCTTTCTTATTTTTCTATCTATACTGCAATTTGCGGTTGGGAATTAAAAAAAAGACAAAACATTTTTCAAAGTCAATGTTGGCAACTGAGTTAAGCAAACGATAAAAATAGTTTACTTTTTACTATATTAAAATAAGAAAAAATAAATACCTATGAACATTTTTTCAATTTAACTCTATAAATAAATTTATTTTGGAAAATTTAGATAATTATAGAAAAAAGCAGTTAACATGTACACATACGGTAAAGAAATTCTGTTTCTAATTGAGTTGCACTGTCACAATCCACCATATGTGCAACACTGTTATTTCAAATACTGTGACTAACTGTCATGCACTGTTACAATCAAGGACAATGCATGACAGTAAAACCAAATATTGTCTATATCTGACATGTACTGTAAAAATCCGTGACAGTGCATGACAGTAGTGGTAAAGACTGTTATTTACTGTTTGTTACTGTAAGAGTACCAGACAGTTAATCACAGTATTTGGGTATTACTGTTAATTACTGTCCCCGATTTGCACAGTTATTGACAGTACTTTATAAGTATTGGACAGTACTTTCACAGCAGTGAACAGTGAACGACAATGAAAAAATCACTGTTCCTGGTATGGGCAGTACTTTTTTTGTTCATATTGTTTGCAACCAATCGAAACAAAATAAATACAGATAAAATGGTTACACCAAATAATGTATGAGTTCAGAAAATAAGCCTGTAATTTCACACCGTGTCCAATATAACATTGGGGGCGGAGTTGTTTAGGAGACGGCGATTTGAAGCGGAGAAAAAGCTGATATGTCGATGTATGTTTTTTTCTTTTTTCGAGCAAATAAATCAACTGTAATACAACATCAACTGCATTGCAGAACTTTGTGATGTCTAAGGAGTGTTTTCAACTCATTTTGCAGGTTTGATTTGAATCGAAAAACATTGAAATTGTGTGCAATGTATGGACACCCCCTCAAATTTCAAACATGCGACTTACGTTTTCATTGATTTCGGCTGATTTAGTTTTTACAATGAAAAGGAAGGTTCAAACAGATAACAATTTCCCAAAGACCAAATGTCTCCAACATTTACCACATGCACCGTGTTATTAAATATCTATTCAGAAAATTCACACGTTGAGTCAGGGGGCGGCAATCCTAGTTGTTTCTGGTACGGAGACCAATTACAAATGTGGACGGTCTTCAGGGAACACGGCCTCAATACTCCTTGAAACACATGTGCAGCATAACAAAATTTACTGCTTATTATGCAACTTAAGTACTTTTGGATATTCAATTGTTCTTCGTATTATTGATTCTCTTTCAATATATTCATCGATTTGGCCAATTTAGCAAGAGCCCTTTTTTTCTTTGTACCATCGGAAACTGAAATTCAAGACATAAAAATAATCAACCTAGAAATTCATAATTCGTACAGAAACACATATTCGTAAGTAAGTGAGACAATTATAAATAAAAAAAACAACTCTATATTACCCCATCATACATCAAAATCAATCGCATATCATACTCATTTGAGGGAAAATACGCACGTTGAAATCCACACCTATATCAAGAACAAGCGCATCAGGTGGAAAATTCAGTGAAATTGTTATGATTAAAATATAGGAAGGGGTTAGGGTTATAGTCAGGAACACAAGATAATATTCAAGGAAAGGGCGAGAATTATTTTTAGCAAAAGCTATGAGTTAGGGTTAAAATTAAGGGTTAGAGTTATGGTCAGGGAAACGGATAGTTTAACATTGAACGAAAGGCCTAGAGTTATATTTAAGAAAGGTCTTGCGTTAGATAAAGGGAAAGGGTAAGGTAAGTAAGAACCGAACCGTCATTCCGAAACGAATAATCCAAGGACAATGGCAACATTGGAACCAGCAAAGAAACAGAGACACAACATGAGTACGGCACAGCAAAGAAAGAGGACACACACACACACACACACACAGATGAACAATACGGACCCAATGAAAACATGAGTGAGATCAGGTGCACCGGTAGAGTAAGCATCTCCTACTCCTTGTAGGATACCAAGAGTTGAATATGTCAAATCCGGTAGAGGGAACAACAATAAAGCTTTAATGTGAAATATCTGGTGTCATCTGGGAAACAGATATCCCACAGTGGTCCAGAAGATGGGTGATGTCAACTGTAAAACTTCTGGAAGAATGACTTCAAGTTTTTGGTAACATACCATTGTTTTAAGTAGAGTATTTGTGAGCAACCCGGCTCTATCAAGGAAATCACTGTATCGAACACAGGTTCTTGAATAGCGAAAGAGCTCGGAGATGTAAGCTCAGTGTTTCGGGGCTGTTGGGATGTTGCTACCAAGAAAAGGGTAGTTTGCTATTGGAAAAGTGAAGTCATCGAGTTTGTCGTACAGCTTTATTTTGCATCTGTCATCAATTTCAATATGAAAGGGTTATATTCAGGTAAATGGTTAGGGTTAAGATATATGAAATGGTTAATACATGACCTTTTCCATATCAGCACTGTTATCAATCTGAGACTCCCATATCAGCCCGAGGCGCCGGCCAAGGGCTGACATCGGTCGAGGGATGAAAACCGTGCTGATATGGAAAAGGCCATGTTTTAATCTGTTTATTATATACTTCCAATTAGGAGGTATCATCGCACCCGGGCTGAAATAGTCATATCCCCTTGGTCATATGGATATTCCAAAACGAGGCGGTCTGATATGACGATATCGGACTGGGTGTATGATATGGACTGCATGTTAACTTCCGGCTATATTACATATGCAAAACAGAGCATATTTTCGCTAAGTGTGTAATAAACTGAGTTTATATGGCTACAAGGACTAGCGATATTTCATTCAAAAGTAATAGGTTGAGAACCTCGCGCAATGTATGATAATATTTTCGCGGGTCGTTTTTTAACTATACCACAAAGACACCTCGTATTGATTTTTAACCGGGGTTTCCATCAGAAAATCATCGGGATATTATGGTATGTTGAAAATGGCGGGCGAGCGGCCGACTGCCTAATGGGATCATCATTTGTCCGGAGCAAATCTAATAGTTTGAGATCCTTCGGTGCCCACCCGAATGCTGATTCTATTTGGAACCTTTCAATATCTAATTTTTTGTAAATTTTGTTGAAAACTAAGGAGTATCTCTCTAATTCAAAGCTCTGTCCTTAGCTGATGTTGGCTTTACATTTAGATCATATTCGTTATGTGTTCTATATCAGTTTTTTAACATCTTGGAGTTTTTGGTCTTCCAAACTTTTAGATTTTATCCGCACTGAAGAGACGTGAGTTGTCGAAATGTGCAAATGCAGAATCTAAATTCACAGTAAGTTCGGTACCTAGTTATTTGCAGATCATTTGTAAGAATAATGAGAAATAGAGTAAATGTACTTGTGACAAAATCCCTATGAAACATTGTAAGATTTAGCAAATGGAACAACGCTTTCATTTTTTTTTCTTCATTTAACTTATATCAGAGGTTTGCATGTCAATTTTCAATTTTTGATAATTAATGCCATAATTAATACATAAATACATAAAATGTAACTGAACATAATCAGTGAGTCATATGTGAAATATATGTCAAGAGGGTAACCCATTTGTTCAGTACAGAGTAGGATATCGCCTCTAACAGTTTTCTATAAAGAAGACGGCTTGAAAGGAAGGTTAAACATTGCAGATTTTTAAAAAAAGGTGTACATTTAAGATATTCAGGTTTGACCTCTAGGTAAGGTATACAGTTCATGTAAGAGAAACTCCCGTTTGCTGAAACATTGACAGCTTTCCTCTTGCTTACATAATAAACTTGTTTTACGCTCAACTTTTTCTGTGGAAATCTTTCCATTGGTGAGTCCCAAAGGGAGATTTCGGGGGTTGGAACCCCCTATTTTTGAAAAATCATGTATTTTTGAATAAATATCCCGATGTTTTACTATGAAATATCCATAAATTTTCGAGCCTGGCTCCACTCGTCGAAATGTTTTTTCACTTGTAAATTGGACCCCATTTTCAAATTCCCTGAATCCGCGCTTGTTTACTGTGCACTGCTTTTGCATAGCAACAAATCAGCTCTTAAGAGAGTGTATCGCTTATCTGGACAATGGCCAAAACATTTAGTCAAGTCTCAATTGCAAACTATGTAAAGAAACCTTCATGTCATATGGTTCAACATTTAACCACTTTAACATTTGGTCATTAACCTGAAAAAAAATATTTTTTGCAGAAGGCCATTTAAATACTTCTCTGGCCAGTTCAAGATCCATATGAATTGGAACTTTCAGAGAAGAATTTTGAATGTTTCCCCATATTGTCAATTATATTAAGACTTTGCTTACCGCTGGCGGCCATCTTGGATATAGTCCTGACCCGCACAAATATTTTTTGCAGGGGACCAGATAAATACTATTGATGTAAGTTTCATTGCAATTAGCTCAGCAGTTTCAGAGTAGAATATTTTTGAGTTTACCAAAAGGTCCAATATTAAAACTATGTTCCTCAAAGGCAGCCATCTTGGATATAGCTCTGACCTGAAAACAATTGTTTTGAAGGGGATCAAGTGAGGACTGTCTGGCCAAGTTTGGCTCCAACTGACTCAGTAGTTTCGGGGGATGATCTCAAAATGTGTTTTCCCATAAGGTCAAATGTTAAAACTATGTTTCCTCCCCGGTGGCCATCTTGGTTGGTGTTCGAAATTGACAAAAAAAAAACATTTTTTGTAGATAACCACCCAAGGACCAATGTTGCAAAGTGTGCTCCATTTGGCCCAGTAGTATAAGAGGAGAAGATCTTTAAAGAAAAAAAGAAGGGGAAAGCTCATCCAGGATATACCCATGTAAGCTGAAAAAATAAGTAATTAAACTCCCGAAATAATTACACTATTGTTCCCGGGGATTGGGGCATTTTGCAAATTCTATATCTTCGTGACTAATAGAAAAGGGGATGCAGGAAACGTATATAGGATAAGGAAATGTCCAAATCATCAAAACATGAAGAAAACAATACTGATTACAACAAGTACGATTGAACTGAGGCCTTTTTCATTAAAGACCGTCCCAATTTGAAATTGATCTCCGTACCCGAAACAACTTGGATTACCGCCCCCTGATTCAACATGTGAATTTTCTAATTAGATAAATAATGGCAAGTCGCAGGTGGTAAATGGTGGAAACATTTGTTCTTTCGGGCAATTGTTATCTGTTGGAAACTTCCATTACAATGTAAAAACTATTTATCAACAGAAATCAATGAACACGTTAGTCGCCTGTTTGAAAATTGAAAGGCTGTGCATACATTGCACAACATTTCACTGTTTTTCGATCAAAATAAAACCTGTAAACTGGGTTCAACCCCCCCCCCCCCCTAGACATCACAAAGTTCCGCAATGTAGTTTATGTAGTATTACAGTTGATTTATTTGCTCGAAGAAGAAAAAGCTACATCGACATGCCGACCTTTCCCCGCTTCAAATCGCCGTCCACTAAACAACTCAGTAATGCTTCAATCCAAATAAATTTTCTACTATTAATTTTTTGGCCTCAACTAAAACGAAGAGCTAACATATTGGAAAAATATTACAAAAACGCGGAGCCATGTTAGCTACGCGTTTTCAGCAAATATTTTTTTCAAAAGAAATCATTAATCTTCAAGACAAGAAGCAAGAGCCATCCGCGTTTGGTTTTGAAGTATGATGAGGGTGATAAAGATCACTTTTTGCTTGTGCTGGTTTGGTCATACATTTTAATTGGTCTTACCGTGAAAACATCTGCTATATATATACGCAATTTCTAATAAAAATGACATTTTTATTGCATTTGTTAAACTTATGGCAAACTGATGCCGAGTTCTTTTAGACAAAATGTACGCTTCTCCTCATGACAACCTTTGCGATACGTCAATCGCGGGTATGTTAAAGCTGTTCAGCGAAATCTTGCCCTAAATTATCGGAATATAGAGCCAAATATACTAAAATTATCAGAATGTTGCAGACCCTATATATTTCTAACATTTTTGGGTGTTTCAACTATGTTCAACACTTTCGCCAGATTCTCAAACTAAAACACCTTCGAAACCCCAGGGGTTAATCGCATGACTGCAAAATTTCTATTTTAAAACGAGGGAACTATTTCTGAAAAGTTCAACAATATACAAAGGATCAATTTATTTAATCTTAGCTTTGTTGGAAAGAGAAAAATGTCATGCATATGAGAACCGTTATCCGCCTGTTTAAATTCTTCCCTAAATGACATAAAATTAAGAAACAAAGGAAATCAGTCTTCCTGAACGTTGTTTGTGCAATAAATCGTACACAGATCACGATAGAGTGTAAAAAACATAAGCAGATAGCAGATTAAAAATCTATGAGTGAAAAGCGTTAAAATAAACATCATTTCAACATAAATGTGCCCCTATACGTTTGAACTTTTGCGTTGAAAATGAACTGGTCTTATTTTTTTAATGACGCAATAGTTTAAGCGACATCAATATATATATATAACTATATATGGGATTTCACAAGGGGGGGAGGGGGGGTTCCCATGTGGTTAATCATGTACTTGCGCGACCTTCACGTTCCTCTGGCTTCGGATAATAATTTCACAGAGTGATCGATTTTTCAATGGAACGTTTTATCTTTAATTGTCCATCTCGTGACCGGTTATGATACTATGGTCCATCGTAGATTAGAATCCGTGTGGAAAAAGGGGGTCTCTCAATGCAGGACAACCAAGACTTATTCCCGCGTTTATAAAAACATAGGTAGTTCCTGTTGTTGCATCTCTTTTTCTTTAGATTTTTTTTTTATTTCATGTAGGTTTAATGGTAATACTGACAGAATATTGAAAAAAAAATGACAAAAATAGCCTGGAACCCCGTTCACAAGTGACCAAAGTATTTTTCAAAAGACTTGATCTGACCTAGGACTAATATAAGTAACAGAGTCCAGCGGTGTTATTTCTATCAAAAGTCTCACACCGTCCGCGTGAGACTTTGCGAAGTTTAGCAAAATCTGTGGTAAATTCCTTTGATCTTTTATTTTTTCCCTTTGATCTTTGACAATTTTTCAAATATTACACGAAGCAATTTTCAAAACTTAATAGTCAGTCGTGTTAGTAAATTGTAGTATTTACGGAATTGTCAGTTCCAAGATGTATGTTAAAGGATTAATTGTTGTCTTTTCCCAAATTGATGAGGTGTACAATATACAACATCCACCTTTGACCGAGCCAACACCTACATACAATAATAAGAAAAAAACAAACTTACAAGCCCTAACAATAATTAGAATTTGACTCGTCTGACACGAAACATTTACCTTGCGTTTCATAGAAATTTGCCGTTTTTATAAAAATTCTAACCTCATAAAAATACTAAGGCTTCATTCCGTGTATTGCACTCGGTAGATGTCCTTGATACTGGATTTGGCCTCCTATTTTGATATATTTGCAAATGAACATTTCTTGTTTTACTACTTTTGGATTTTGGCTTTCTTTTTTTTTTCTAATGTTACTGATGAAAGTTTACTCCTTGAATCACGTGTATAGCATAACAAAATTTCTTGTATTGCATGCAACTTCGGTATTGTTGTATTCTGAAGATAAAATGTCATTCATTACCTCTGCCTATTGTATACAGGGGTTTGGGGGGAGGGGGGGGTGGCTCTTCGTGACGAAAATTACTGTCAAGGCCAAGTAAAAATGGGGATTTTAAAAACAGTCGTCGGCGTTGGCGTCGGCGGCGTCTGTGGTCATCTTTTCTTTGTTTCTAGTAGACGGATAATCTTCAAATTTCAGTATGAGATTTCTTGGGATAAAGTCAAGCCTGGAATTTAGTTTCCTGTTTAGTGTCCTCACCTGTTTCACAAAAAGGGGACAAAAAGAGTAAAATTTGATTTTTTCGTCTCTGTGGACAGCATTACTTTGGTTCCAGTGAATTGACCATTTTTGAAATTTTAATGTGATGTTTGTTAGAACATGTTGAAGCTGGGGTCATGATTTTATGTTCCTGGTCCCAGCGCATTTCAGAAAAAAGGTACCAAAAAGGGATTTAATTCGGTGTTTTCACATATTTGACTTTAAAATCTTTATTATTTATCGGATTTTGATGGAATCTTTCAGTGTACTCCTTAGCAAATTTCCAATCTGGAGTATGCCAATGGATTTCACATGCCACATACCGTTCAAAAGATAAATGGGGCCTAGAAGTGGAGAATTTCAAAAAGTTAAAACTTTGTATTTTAGTCCGATTTTGATGGAGTTTTTTTTTGCAATATATTCCTTATGAAAATAACTAGTGCTGCACCACCGGATTTTTGATAACTTGTTTCCTTGATGAACAGGACCAAAATTTCAAACAAACGGATTATCTATTTTGTTTTCATCTGATTTCAATGGGATTTTTTTCTTTAGATTCCTCTTATTGCAAGCTTTCAGTTTTATGCTAACAGATTTGGCGTAGCTCTTTCCGTTTCTGAGCTTTAAGGGGTCAAAGGAGGAAGAATTCTAATATATAGAAATACATGTAAAATTTTATTTCAGATCAGATTTTGATGGGATTCTTTTTCTTTGGATTTCTCTAAATGCAAGGTTTCAGAGGTATGTCAACATATTTGACGTAGCTCTTTCCGTTTCCGGGCTATAAGGGTTCAAAGGGGCCAAAATTGTTATTATAAGAAATATGTGAAATCTTTATTATTCATCAGATTTCGATGGGATATTTTCTTCGGATTATTTTCATTTTAAGCTTTATTTTCACTATTTTGGGTCCAGCTAATGACTGTAACAAGCTTTTTTTTTCTAATTATTGTCTGAAGCTTTTTACTGCGTTCACATTTAATTTAAATTACAACTATTCGAATTTCAGTGGTCGACTTGCTGTGGTCGTTTCATCCTGCTCTATGCGTAACCCTTTATTACAATAAAACATTATAAATCCTACCTACTTTGTAAAGAAAAACTGAAACATTACAATATCCAAATTTTGTAAATTTTGTTGAAAACTAAGGAGTATCTCCCTCATGCAAAGCTCTGTCCTTAGCTGATTTTGGCTTTACATTTAGATCATGTTGGTTATTTGTTCTCTATCAGTTTATAAATATCTTTGATTTTCTGGTCTTCCAAACGTTTAGATTTTATCTGGACTGAAGAGACATTAGTTGTCGAAATGCGCATATGCAGAAAGTAAATTCACAGTAACCTCGGTATTTAGTTATTTGTATATATTTTATTTCTAACTCTGGGCTGTTACGCTTTTTTTTCTAAAGACATACCTTCCCCTCATTACTCTTATTGTCAGCTAGTACATAGATCTCATGTACGTGCAGATAACAGCCCTTGACCCATCTTTTAAAATTACGTTCATCATTTTCTCTCCTATCAAGATAGTGGTTATGGAGTTAATAGTCTACCTGTATTGGGTTTTATTTGTTTATTTATTATACCATAGGAAAACAGGACAGATAAAGGGAGGTTTGGGTACCCATAAATCGGTTGAACCCTACCGCTGGCTGTAGCTAGTGCCGGTACTAAGTCCAGCTGTCCTGAGTTCCTATCGTTGTTCACGTGTGTATTGTGTCTTGTTTGTCTTTCAAGTTATTCCTCTGAACAGTTTTTGTAAAGGACTCCTGTTCATTCCTGTGATATTTGTATGGTTCAGTTTGCTTTTTGAAAGCTAGGGGGTGACACGATACCAAGTGACAGTTATAGCTTGACAGCTTGTATGGCCTTTTTGGTTTGTGTGAGCTAATATTTAGTCTAGCCATACATTTCTATGCATGCAAATAAGGGTAAAAATCTTTACATATAATTCGAATAAGTTAGGGTGCATATCATCTGAAACTTGGTGACTATCCACGAAGCATACATTGACAAGCTTGCAAGGCATCCACTGAAAGCAATTAATTTTCTACCCGATATTCATTTAGTATCAATCAGATCTTAGCTTAATGCAAACTTTAAACGAAGTCAATAATGCATGCATTGTAGGTCAATGTAACATAATTCTTATCAAGATCCTTATGACTATCAAAGACACATCCGCTGACAAAGTATATTCCTACTCCTGATTTGTTGGATATGCAAATAAAAACAAACTTTAACTCGAGGCACTCAAGCATGAAAAAATAGATCAAAGTGACCTAATTCCTATCAGGAATCTTGTGACTATCAAAGATGCATGACTGACAAAAAACTATTTTCATACCTGCTCTAGTATATAAGATATGGATTCGATTTTTCTTTTTAACCAGAGTCACTCATGCATGAAATGTAGGTCAAAGTGACCAAATTCTTATTATGAACCTAGGGTCTATCAATGATACATTGACTGACAACATATTATTTCTATACCTACTCTAGTATCTGAGATATGGACTGGAACACAATTTCTAACCCTTGTAAACCGTGCATTAAAAGTGACCTAATTTTTTGCCAGGAACCGCATGGCTACCAAAGACTCTTTGAATGACAAAATATTTTTTCTGTACCTGCTCTTGTTCCTTAGATATAGACATAAATACAAACTTTAACAAGAGTCACTTATGCATAAAATATAGGTAAAAGTGACCTTATTCTTATCAGAAACCTTTTAACTATCAAAGACACATCGACTGCCAACATGTTATTTCTTTAATTGCTCTACCATGTGTAGTGTCTCAGATATGGATAAACTTTTACCGGGATCACTAGTGCATGAAATTTAGGTTAACGTGACCTTTTTCTTATCAGGTAATCATGATCCTTTCGACTATCACAGACGCATCCAATGAAAAAATATTATTTCTGCATCTGCTTTAGTCCTGGTACATACATGTATGTACAGTACACATCAAAGATTCAGTAACTTGAAAACAAGCCACTCAGTCAGACGGACACCGATTTACATGTACTAGTACAATCATACCAAACTTCAAAGATAATTAGATGCAATGGCTTATGCTTCTTGTGCGGGGCCCTCTACATGTGCATTTGTGAAATATTTATGAGTACTGATAAATAAATTCAACCTACAGTTTAACCTTTTTAGCTTGTACAATCATTTATGGAAATTTTCTGTACACAACAAAGCACATTACAAATCAGAATTCCTGAATATTTTATTACTGATGTTTTCTAGTATATATATTTCCATTGTAGCAACAAATTGAAAAAAATGTAAATCTGTATATCCTTATTAATTAGTGAGTAATACAATGTTCTAATTATAATTCTATTAGGGGTAAATATTGATGGAAGCATGTTTCTCATATTTCAACTTCCTATAATTTATATGTAAATATGTATTTTCAATGTTGTATACATAATAAAAAAGTCAGCATATGCTTTTCCTGCCACTAAGTGTACATTTTTATCCTGATATGCCTTAAAATCTACACACAATTTTGGCATGTTACATATGCATTTCAATGAAGTGTTGTCATCAAGTCAAACAAATACATGAAATGTCATACCATTGAATACCTACTTATACATGCACGTCAACTACTGCAAAAAAAATCAATATTAATGAAACATTTAAAAATGTGATATTGATATTTTTACAATATAAATAACTTTCCCTGTAAACAATATCACTTGTTGCCAAGTGTGAATTAGTTAAATTAGTATCGTACAGAAGAAGCAATGTATGGACATTTTGAAAAGGGCATAATACACAGTATTGGTTTTACATGTCTCATTACAATAATAATTACTCAATCAGGAGTCGCCTCTATTTTCATTGATTTTACATTCGGATTCAAATTTTATGTAGGTTTTTATGCGGGTGTTTGTGTGCATTTTACGAAACAATATGGAGTAGGACCATTGAACATGAAGGGCTTGGTTCCATTTTTTTGCCTGGACAGCCGGACAGAAGTCATTTATCCGCTTAGCGCACAAAAACGAATATTCTTTAAACTTGTATCACCATTTTTTTTGAAATTGTCATTATTTTTTTGAGCAGAAAGCCTCATTCAGTATATTATTTTATCATCACTTTTGCTGCAAAAATATTTTTACATAAAATTAGCCTTAAAATACTTTTTTGAAAAAAAAAGAAAAAAAAATCCCCCTTCTTTTCAAGTTAAATGGTCGGTCCCTTAATGAACACGAGACGATAACACATTTTCCAACTCCAACTGAAATTAAATTTATTGAGGTGTTTGGCCATTTCCGAAATTAATTCCTCATCAGCTTCAGCAGCACTAGAACCCAAATATGGGAAATCCACAATTGTACAGTAAATAAATGGCAACTTATATGGATTTACTAAAAAGGTACTATACAAGTGAAAAATTTAACCAAAGTCATTCAAGCGTAAAATATAGGTCAAAGCCACCTAACTGTCAATGTTTTGGGTAGTACTTATCAAGGCAATTAATTTGATGAAACATCATATTGTTATAATGCGTAGTTGTTGAGAAATGGACTTTAACGCAAAATTAAACCAAAGTCACTCAAGCGTAAAATGTAGGTCATGGATCCCTAATTGTTGGTGAATCTGTTAGTACTAATCAAGGTGCATGTACTGATGTAATATTATCAAAATACCACAAGAGGTTGCCAATATATGGACCTAAATGCAAAACTTAACATCGGGACGTACAGACGTATGGACAAGGGTAAATCTATATGCCCCTTCCACTTCATGGTTGGGGCATAAAAATATTGGCACCTGCGCCACAAGACCTATGGCTATGCAGTTAGGAAAGGACATGATTTGCTAAAAATGTAATCACTAGAGCTAGAACAATATGCATGGAGGAACATTTTGAGGACCCATTACAGGTTTGTTTGCCAACCAAGTGGGTCTGTTTCCTACCCATTTAATAGTTTGGTTTGTTTACTTCACATTTAACACAACACGTTAATTATACATGTTATATATTTACATGTACGTAATAAACATGTCGATTTGAACATTCGTGAGTAAATTTCTTTGGCAATTTAGCAATGATTGCCGATGTAAGAGTGTTGATCAAACAATTAGATAAGTAATATTATCAGATTATTTGATTGGCAATTTGCAATTAAACATTGATTTGTGTTATTAATGTATGAATTTTGATTGACAATTATTAAAATATTGATTAGTTATATTTGGATGGGAATGAACAAAAATTGCCTTCATGGTTTATGTTCTTTAAAGCTAAATATTTTAAAATTTGTCACAGAAGCAACTTTTGTTTAATGCGATTTCTTTACTTTTTTTAAATTATAATTTTAATTAGTACGGCATTTGTCAGATTACGTAATATATTTTAGTAAAATTCCCTGAAACAAAGAAAAACCAATATAAGCTTTTTCATGCATTCCATCATTTTTTTTATTACAACAGACAAGGGTAGCCCCTACACTCTGTATATATATGTACACTTAAATGTGTTGCAAAATAGTTTGCCAAATTATAACACCATATATATTGTGGGCGAATTGACTCCATGTGAACCAGAATGTGGGTGAACCGACTCTGTGCAAACAGGAAAGTTGGGGACTGTGGGTGAATGTGCACTATGCAAATCTTTTTGTGGAAAATGTTGTATTTGTCTATTTACTGACATTTCCTGATGGGATGTAAGGCTCATACTCTTGGACGGTGTCATGAGTCCACAAGGGTACCAGCTGATACTTGAACAACGTCGCAAGTCTGTATATACAATATATGAAAAGAAAGGAAATGGGGTAAATGTCAAGGAGACAACATCCCATATCCAGGTTAAAACGACCCAAAACAAAGCATCTAGGGGTCACCGTACGGTCTTCAACACAGTGAGGAACCTCACACCATGGAATGTACATGTACATTGTCAGAAAATATATAATTTATTTGACGAGCTTTAGAAACAGGTAGAAATGCTGGTAGAAAATATTCATAGGGTCGTATTCATCTAGTAAATACCATCATTGCAGGATAACAAATTTTTCAAAAAAAAATATGCATAGTGGGCATAACTCCCATACAAGGCAAATGCAAGGTCCTGTCCACAACTACCAGTGTTCCTGCCCCGGTTCCTGCCATGGTATAATTATAGGTCTAGGCATATTTAAACTTGGGAAGTTAGAACTCTTGCTGTCCATGCATATACACATATATTGTGTACTACATACTGGAAATGAAAAAAAAGGTAGCAACACAGGCACTTCCATACCCCTCCCCCTTCTTTCTCGACATACTTAACATACCGTTTCAGAAACAATCCGAATGACTGTTGTGTTGTTTTGATATCATGAATCATGGAATGTTGTTTAAAACTGACTGCATCAGCAGATATGATGTGTCAACCTGAATGGAATTGACTTTATGGACGATAAAGTTACGAATTGCAAGCCCATGTCACTATGAAGTAATTATTTATAGGATTTTATTTTTGTGAAACGCATTTCCGGTTCACACGAAATACACGCTCTACACGATATACACGCTCTGCACGATATGAATTGTTCCGAGCTTGCGTACACGAACAGAACGAAATGAATCGTTTGTTTCGTGTAAAACGTGTATGAATGGTACACGCAACAAACGATTTGATCTATTTGAAACGGAACGAACGGAAAACGCGAGCGGAACGAACGAAACACGGAATGTACACGCAAAAAATGTAACGTTGAACGTTCAACCAACTGTAATTACCGGTAAATCCTGTCCTGGGAAGTACTGCTAATATTCAAAAAGTGTGAAATACTGGGAAATATGAAAAAAATGACTCCATCAAATCCCGCCTGACATAAAAATACTGCTAACTTTTTGTTTAAATTTAATTTACTTTCAAATTTACTTTTCCTTTTAAAATTGTCTTCAAAATACTTTTGATTCATTTTTGATAGAAAAAATAACAATTTTATTTTTCATATTACATGTGTTATTTAAAAATTTAGTTAGTTATGAAAACATGCCTTTTGAGATCAATTGATCTTTTTGAAACAATAAGCATTACCCAAGCCTATCATTGACATTTATGTTGATTTACAGTACACCCAAAGACTAACCACGATAAAATCACTGTGATAGACATAGCAATCTAAACTTTTTAATTAATATATCTTTTTTCCTGATTGATCTATCCACATAATTTCTTTTGCATATCAAGTGGTAGAATGCATCACTCTAAATACAAAAGAAAGCATGTTGGAAAAGTCATATGGTAGTGGAAAAAAATGAAATTGTCTTTGCATAATCCCATTTAGACACATCTGATCCATTGGTAGCACTTTTCACTACAAAGTTATAAAGTCATATCATTTGACAGTATATTTCCCAGTATTGTACGGAAATTCCCACTATTTCTTACCGTCCTGGGAAATATGAGTATTTCCCGCTTTTTGCCAACCCTGGTCAATTCAGTGGAATAATTTTGCACTTCTACGCTTATTAGTGTCATAATAATGTTGAAATAAGTATATAATATGAAACAGATCAAACGTCCAACATATTTTAATAATTCACATGGCAAAAACCAGTCATCTACATATCACATGCACCACCAGTAAAAAGGGGAACAGAACAATGTAAAAAGGGCATAGAACGATGTAAAAAGGGCACAGGGTGGCACTGGACTATCTAAAAAGGGCACAGGGCGGCATTAAGGAAAGGGCAGGCGGACTGCCCTGTGAAAACGATCTAGCTGGAACACTGTAGTGTAACCAGATAACATTACATAAACATTTTAATTTTCTATTCAAATCAAAAACGTGTCTTCAGTGTGAATGGTAATTATGTGCTGCAATCCTCCAAGAAGGAGGTCCGTCGTCCATCCGTAAACTTTTTACATTTGACTATTTCCTCAGAAACCACTGGACCAATTTGAACCAAACTTTACAGGAATGATGTATGGAAGGTCCTTTACTTTGTTTGGGGAAATTTTTCTGATCCGCCAAAAAAAAAAAAACATGGCCACCAGCGCTGAACTTAGATTTAACATTGGACCCTATTGGAAAATATCATATATTTGCTATCTCCTCTGAAGCTACTGATCGAAGCAAATTGAACCAAGCTGTACAGGAATCCTTTTTGTAGATTGCCGAAATTTTTCTGACCCGCTAAAAACATGGCCGCCAGCGCAGAACATATTTTAACATGGGACCCTATGGGAAAAAAGCATATATTTCCTATCTCCTCTAAAGCTACTGAAGCAATTGGAACCATACTTTGCAGGAATAATGTTTTAAGGTTCTTTACTAAGATTGCTTAAATTTTTCAGATCGGCCCAAAAACATGGCTGCCAGGGCCCAGCATAGTTTAACATTGGACCCTATGGGAAAAGCACATTTTAACTATCTCCTCTGAAATTACTGAAGAGCATTGACACAAACTTTACAGAAATAATGTTTTGAAGGTCCATCACTAAAATTGCCAAATTTTTTTCCGATCTGCCAAAAAATGTGGCTGTCATGGCCAAACATAGTTTTAACAATGTATCCTATGGGAAAATACACATTTTGACTATCACTATTGAAATGACTTGGGCAGATTAAAGAAGACTTTACAGCAATGATGTATGCAAGGTCCTCCACTTAGATTGCTGCCAATTACAGTTCCTCAGATAAAAAAAATGCGCAGAAACAGAAAGCCAGGTGAGCGTTACAGGCTCAGCCTTCTGAGCCTCTAGTTTTGGATAATCATGTATTTTTCAATTAATGAATTAGTTTTACTAAGAAATACCCCCTTTACAACGATTGCTCATTTCGTTTCGATCCGCATAAAAAGCATGGCCGCCAGCACAGAACTTAGGTTTAACATTGGACCCTACGGGAAAATCACATTTTCATCTTCTGCTGTGAAACTGCTGAAGCAAATTCAACGAATTTTTACAGGAATGATGTATGGAAGGTCATTTACAAAGATTGCTCATTTTGTTCTGATCCGATAAAAAACATGGCCGCCATTGCGGAACAGGTTTAACATTGGATCCTATGGGAAAATCACATTTTCATTGTCTGCTCTGCGACCACTGTAACAAATTCAACCAAACTTTACAGGAATGATGTACTAAAGGTCCTTAACAAAGATTGCTCATTTCGTTCCGATCAGAGACAAGGGTTTGAATCCCTGACAAGGAGTAGAGATTTCACTGCAGTTCAAAACAAGACATCCTGTTAGTATAATTGGATATTACACCCATCTAATGGATGGGAGATTGGGGTTCGAATCCCTGACAGGGTTGTATAGTTTTATCTGTAAGTGACACCTTAAATGAGAATTTATAACTTGGAAAAAGATTAAACTAAATATAAATGTTTATATTTTTTGTCTCGCCCGAGTGACATAGGCGTGCTAAGTATGACGGCGATGGTGTTAACTTTTACTAAATACAGGATATTTTGTAAAAAACCTTTGATGTAGGAACCTCATACTTGACCCAGTTGTAGTACTCATACTTGACCCAAGGGCTATCTGACAGTCATAAAATCATAAGACCTTCACCTCAATTGCACGGTACAGTGACCACGTTAAGTTTCTCTGATTAGATCCATATCTCAATAACTGTAAGTGGTAGGTCAATGATATTTGGTATATAGGTTGGTGTTTGGTAGCATATGTCAGTCTGACATACGACTTTTGTCCTTAACCTCAATTTCACGATCTAGTGACCACTTTTAGTTTCTCTGATTAAGTCCATTTCTCAATATTAAAGTATAAGTGGTAGGTAGATATTATTCAATATGCAGGTTGGTCTTGGGTAGTACATGTCAGTCTGGTTTATGACTTTTGTCCTTGACCTCAATTTAACAGTCTAGTGACCTTGTTAAGTTTCTCTGATTAAGTCCATTTCTCAATAACATTAAGAGGTGGGGCAATGATATTTAGTATGTAGGTTGGTATTGGATAGAATGTGGCAGTCTGGCATATGACTTTTGTCCTCGACCTCAATTTCATGGTCTAATGACCACATTAAGTTTTTCAGTATATATTTGTGGTAGGTCAATGATATTTTGTATATGGGTTGGTCTTGGGTGATATATATTAGCTGCTTTTGGAAAATAACTCAAAAACTGTTTAACATGAGGTGGAAATGATCAACATGATGAGATATACCAACCCTGAAATTTTGGAGAATATCCGATAACCTGTCTTGGAGTTATTGCCCCTTTTCCGTTTTTTTTTTTGTTACTTTTCGTCTTATATATTGAAAATGCTAGGAGATAGGGGTTAAAGTTTAATTACAAAAATGGTCAGAATTATAAGATCTACATGTCCTGCAATTTTGAAGAAAATCAGATGATCCATATAGGAGTTATAACCCCTTTTTCTTTGAATTTTCATGATTTTTATATGTTTTTATACCCCTGCAAACGAAGTTTGGGGGGTATGTAGGAATCACAATGTCTGTCAGTCCGTCCCCTTTCGTGTCCGGATCAGAACTTTTGTACCTTAGCACCTAGGATTTTCAAACTTAGTGTGTGGGAAGACGATGTGTCCCGTACCAAATTTAGGTCACTGTGACCTTGACTTTGACCTTAACCCTTTATGATATTAAAACCGTGTCCGGAGCAGAACTTTTGTACCGTAGCACCTAGGATTATCAATCTTTGTGTGTGGATGCATCATGGGAAGACGGTGTGTCCCGTACCAAATTGAGGTCACTGTGACCTTATCTTTGACCTTTGACCTTAAAGATAGTAAATCCTTGCTCATTTTGTGCCGTAAGCTTGGTTAAATCACCTTTGTATCGACTGAAGTATATATTATTTAATTTATTACCCTTTAAATGAAGTAACAGATATGATTGGAGTAAAACCTGTAATGTCAGTCCTGACAGGCTTTATCTCTGTTAGATTTACTTTCCAATTACCATGTGGCTGAAGGTCAAATTTCAAAATGACATGCCTTGGTACTCAAATGCAGTTGCGGGGGGTATTAGTCTGGTTTTGCCAACAGCTCTAGTTATTTTTATTTCAAAGATAAAGGTTAAGTTTGAATTGCAAAAGTGTAAAGCTAATCAAGGGCTACAATTTCTACATATGTCCAGCAGGTTGGCATCTCATCCATGATGGCCGCCAATTGGGGAATTTAGTTTAACATATGGACCCTATGAGAAAGGCATTCAAAGATCTTTTCCTCTGAAACCTCTGAGCCAATTGGAACAAACTGTGGTCACAATAGTTCATTTGTGATCCCCTTTAAAAGTTGTGATTTTATGTTCGTACCTCATCCAAAATGGCCGCCAGCGAGGAACATAGTTTAAAACAAGTACCAAGAAAAATTGTGTGAAATGCATTCAAATGTCTTCTTCTTTGAAACCACTAAGCCAATTTGAAGCAAACTTAGTCAAAACAGTCCATTGATGGTCCCCTTCAAAGTTTGTGATATTTATGTTTGTACCTCATCCAAGATGGCAACAATCTTTGAATATCCTCTCAGAAACTGTAACATCTTTTGAACTGATGTATAAGAATTGATAATAATGGATTGTGTCTTTGTGAATAAAACCAGTCACAAGGTGAGCAATACAGGGTCATGTGAGCCTTTAGTTCATCATATCAGTTTTTAAAGGATTTTTTTTCTGGGGATTCTTATTGTTGTAGGCTTTAGGTAGTATGTCAAAAGATTTGGCATAGACCTTATCTCTTCCATGCCATAAGGGGTCAAAAGGACCAAAATTGCAATTTTTCAGAATATGTAAAATCTATTTTTTATCAGATTAAAATGGGGTTTGTTTCTTACGATTCATTGTAATGTAAGATTTATCAACCGACTCATTGAAAAACCTACCTACTCGAAAAAATTTCATTCACATATTCTAGAAAAAATATTTTCTTATCCAATTTCTATCACATTTTCTTTGAAATGAACACCTTTTTTTCACGTCTTCGACAAAATAATATTCACCAACCTACTTACTCACAATTATCATTGATAGTCGATAAACAACAAACATTTCATTATTGTTGGCCTTTATCGACTACAAACATTTCGTTATTGATGGCCTTATTTATCGCAAGTTTTTTTTGTGATTTTTTTTCTTTGGATCTTTTGTGATGTAAGCTTTTTTATGTAGCTTTTACCGTTTCCAATCTATAAGGGTATAAGGGCTAATTTTTATTTGTCTTAGTTTGAGCCCAGCTCCTTAATGTGTCTATATAATTACTGTGTCTAGCTCTTTATTGTGTAAACACTCCTTGAGATCTCAGTTGTCGATATGCTGGGGTCTTAATCATGATGGGTAAAGGTAATAGGTACCTAAATAGCAAAGTTTCCGGATTTCAATGAAATTTTACATGCAAGTGCATCAAATAAAGTTGAATTCCAAGGTGAAATAAAATCGGTTTTGCTATTTTTATGTTTGAAATATACCCGTTTGAAAAATCTTTTTATATAGAATCCATGTAAAACATAGAGACAAATAATATATGAAACGTCTTTAAATTGCGCGTTTATGAAAACGTATCCTACAATTTTTCTGCAAAAAGGATATGTCTTAAACAATGAAATTTCCATTTTAATGGTGTAAATTTTATATAGGGTCACCGAATTAATTTCGTCGGTATAAATAGTTGAATATAACATGTAGAACAGACACGCCAAAAATGGATTTTTTCGATAAAATTTGCCGTCAAAATAGCGTCGTCGTCGAAAAAAGTTATGATTTTAGGCGTGATTTGAAAGATAAACATTTTTTCAGCAATCTATAACACGATAGGAACTCGGTGACCATATAAAAAAAATTATATCAATACAACAGAATTTTTTTGGCAACATAATATCCATTTTTCAGAAAAAATGTAGGATATAGTTTGAAATGACGACAATTCAAAGTGAAAATTAAAATTATTTCACGTTCATTCTAAGCAAATTCATAACGTTCTCCGGTAGAAGCGCTTATTTACGTACCTCTCACCTTAATTTTTTAATATAAGCTATCCTCAACAGAAAATGCACATCAAGTTTTATGAACATATTTGTGGCAAATTGTTTGCATCTAACTGTTTAATATAAACGTCATCATTTCATGAGTTGTCTGTTTGAAATATCTCCTGAAAATTTGAAGGCAAAATTTGATTGAAACTTTGTAATTATGAGCTTTCCAACAATAGAGCTTCTGCTGATTGAGTAATAGTGTTAAATTTTAACAAGAAAAACTGATTAAATATATAGAGTACTTTAAGAAAACATTGGGTGTGCTATTAAATTGATATGGAAGTTTGAAATTCACTTTCCAAGTTCAGCTTTCATAAAGGAATATGTTCATGTGGTTTTTAGCCTATGAATAAGGTATCCCTAATTATTGTTTTCTCATGTTGAAAATGTAGATCTGAGTCACCCATGTATGGCCGAAGAAGGATGATATATCCGATGCTAAGGGGTAAGGTCATAAAAAGACTGCAATGTGTAATAAGGAATAATAAAATAATTCCTAGATTCTTATCAATTTTTTTTCCTAAAAATTTAGAGCTGGCACATGATTTTATGTTATATTTTATATCAAATATTGCGAAAAATGCTGTCATTTTAACAGAAATTTACCGAAAATTAAAAAAAAAATTGGGGTGGGTAGGGATGAGAATCTAGGATATATTTTATTATGGCCTAACTGATTCAATTTAATTTTGAAAATGTACACAATGAATCACATTTAATTCTCTTAAATAAAATGGTACGGTATAAAGGGAAAACAAGTAGACTACAAGATGTGTAAAATTCATTAGTCATCAAGTGATTTTTGACCGCCCAAAATAAAAATATCAATGTGCAAAATTTAGTAATCCTTCCTTAAATTTAATATCCTCAGGAATAAGTAAGTGAGTGTTATTGTAAAAACCTGGCAAAAATTTACTGTAGATGCATTTGATTTTCGCTTTAAGGAATGCAGCACGAAAATACAGTTCTTGCAAATATTGTGATGCAATGGGCGATTTAGTAGCTCGACCGAAAACCGTGAATGTCATGCAGGACATGTACCTTGTGTATCATGTTTTTATATAAGAAATCCACTTCTAGAAGTCTGCAACTTGCACAGTAATAAATGGATTTCTGGCGATACTCAACATATCCTTTTTTCAAAGAACAATAACCAATCTAAATCTGTGCAGTAGTGATCATGCTCTTATCTCCGTGCAATGCTGATCCAGTGTCCAACTATCAAGTAATATGAAAGGAATATTCTATCAAACCAGTGATGTCATTCAAATCATTCAAAATAGTTAATTACAACGTCATACTGATTGAACTAACTTGCAGCATAACAATTGAATTACCATTCTGAGAATGATTTTTGATTCAAATATCGCGATCGGTCAAAAATGTGCAAAAACAATTATGATAAAATGGTAAAGGCAAGAATTGAACAAAAAGCAGCTTTCGTGTCTTGTAAGACATACAGCCTCCGAAACAGAGCTTCCCATACTTTATTAGGCCTAGATATTTTTGTCAATTTTTGCTTACAATGGCTACATGGGTTACATTCTGCACGAAGTGAAAAAAGAGAATAAGGGGGGGGGGGGAGTCCAAACTCTCCGCTTAGTCAGTTCAAAAGCCTTTTAAATACAATTAATCACCCAAAGTTTAAGAGTTATCTATGAAATATGTTCAGCTGGTATCAGTACTTGATTTTTCATGTAAATTAAAAAAAAAACATAAACGAAGAAATACTTCAATTTTTGCCCCTCGACGTTGAACACGATCTTGGCTTTGGACATACGATTTGCGAGAATACTTTAATCTCTTCTCGGTTTTTGGCTGTCGAAAGCGCCCAAGGGACAAATGATTGTCCCGCCTTCCATTGCTACAACGTAAGGGAAGACATTGCATTGTTAGTCGTGTCCATTTTGCCCACGTGTTGTTGTTATCTTTGTTGTCT
Source organism: Modiolus philippinarum (assembly GCA_002080025.1). NCBI lineage: Eukaryota > Metazoa > Mollusca > Bivalvia > Mytilida > Modiolidae > Modiolus > Modiolus philippinarum. The sequence continues at coordinate 26,117 of MJUU01004059.1, forward strand.
TTGACGTCCATCTTGTTGATCTTACCGACCTCAGCCTCGTTTTGAATTTAGGCCCCGCCCACTTGAATATTTGTTGAGAAAGGTGTATGTGCCGGGTGCCACGCGTTGAGCAGATGTTGCGTACCATTCCAGAGCACCTGATGATACCCAAGTTCTTGCATTTTTTCACAATTGTAATGCTTTAGTCTTTTGGCGTTCTTGTTCTTTTTGTTGATTTGCTTTGTCTTATTCATGCTGTTGCATTTCATATTGGGTATGGAATGCTGAGTTTTTGGATTATTTTATTTTGGAATTCCCTCTTTCATCATTTTTGCTTCGGTATTCGTTAGCCGATGTATTCAGTGCAGGTCAAATCAAAACAAAAGTAAGTCAATAAACCGTGTCCATCTCGTGTCATGATTGGTTAAAATTAATTTTACATCTCTGTAAAAACATACAGTCTCCATCAAAATTTAGGGTTTCACTTAAGTAAGTTGGTTTCTTCATGCCTATATAATAAGTTGTTTGACAAGGAACCAGGTTTCTCGTGCGAAATCTCACCGAAAAAACATTTAATCTCAATATTGATCGAAATGATGGGGACTGAGATAAACATAGTAATTCATCCTACAGAACATGCATCTCCACGAGAAGCTATATTTCTCGCATTTTTGTGACTTCGCGTTCCATACAAATGATTTAATAATAAAGTCACGGATGTAATTTTTGGTATGATACGTCTCTTTTGAAGGTATGAAGTACTTATCTTATTATTGATTTGTTATAAGATTTTTTTTTTTCATGCTTATATAAACATGAAATGAAACTTGTGAAGGTAAAGAGAAATATCCGAAAAAGTAGTTATTTAAATATTAATACCATTAAGGTGAAAAGAAAAACAACTAGTCCAAAACAATCCTTAGATTCAAAGAGTTCTTTATAATACCATTGCCTTAAAGCATGTCTGGAATGATAAATAAGTTTTTATGGACGTTTTATTTAAATGTTTCGCGCAATATGTACATACACATTAGGTACCTAATGTCGTCGGCGCAAGTATATATGGGACAAAAACAGGGCCGATAATAAACATTAATATTGTCCGTAGTCGTAAGTTCATTTCGGACGACAATATATGCTGTGCCGTGTACATGTGGGCACATATTGTCGTCTAACTAGATATACTATTTGAAATCCCAAAGTCTGCAGACACAAAAAGTGCGTAACGTACTCACAACTCATAACTTTGTTCCTGTTGAGTGGGAATCGACCGTACAGTGCATACATAATTAAGTTTAAGCAAATAAAAGGTTTTTGTCGATGTTGTCATTATTGTTAATATCTGGCCTAAAGAATTCACGAATTTGTTTTTCAGATAAGAAGGGGATTTATAATCGAAATCAACCCAATTCGCTTTCAACCCGCCAATGAATACCTAAATGAGTATAATCTGATAATTAAAAGACTGTATGAAAACATTCACGAGACTTGAAATAATTCAGATGTTAACAAAAATGACTACGTTTTATTTTTCTCCTTTAAAACCTCTCTCTGATGTTACAACCTAATTTTCCCCATTGGGTTACTGCAATCTCAATTCACAGTGGAAACATCCTAATTTTCCCAAATAAAGCAATTTCGATGTGAGATCGTATCTGTTAATTACTTTCTTTTACAAGATGTAGACAATAATACGATGTCCTCCTGGCTTGGAATTTACCAAGCTGTCTATTTAATGCATAGTAATGTGGCTAAATGGTTTGTGGCAGTAACCAATATTCCATGGGCTGGAATAACCCTTCGTGCCCCCACACCCCCAAAAATTACGAACTCTTCCTATTTTTAAAAGTCTGCTTACATTCCCTCTTCGTGTTAACATGAACATAACCTGTACGAACTTGTGGAATAGGGTCTATATTTAGAACCAACCACCAAAATTATGGAAAATTTTATTTTTAACTCAAGTTTTTCTCCAGGTGCTTCAAAATTTTGTCCAATACTTCTCAGTTATAAAATAGTTATAAAGTAATACCTTATGGAATAAGCTTTTCAAAGCAGCCAATGTTTTACGATTTCTATAACCCATACGTTCCACAGCACACAGCAATAAAATGAAAGCTAAATATATTTGATCTACAAATGATAAAATTGGCAAGTACTTGCATACTATTACATATGAATAGTCAAACACAGCAATTTTGTAGTCTATATATCAATTTTGGCGAATGAAAGGATATGGAGTAAATGCACACAAGACAAAGTCTCTACAAATACGTGGTGTTTGCAAATTAAGCAAATGAACAACGCTTTTATTGTTATTTTTTATGTTGAAGTCACAATGAGGCCTTCAAAATGAGTTTTGCTCATACCCCTTAGTAAGTTTAAGACGGCCCCTAGCACGTGTTTGAGCGGAAGTCTTTCCTGATTGTCGACCAACGCTACATCCATGTCTTTTCTAGTCATGGATGCAGGTTTGTCAGCAAACATTAGTTAAACTGGCAAAGTGTTCTTACAATCACCGTCATCCGTTGCCCGACAAAAGCACTAGTGTCTTTAGCTAGTGGACGATTTCAACGTATAGATAAACACAGGGAACTCATCAAGTCGATTTTAAGAAAACTTGGCAATTAAAAAAATAGTGAGATGTTGGTATTTTAAACAAGTTGTCAGAATTTCATTTGCAAATTACAAAAATTAATACCAAATTATGAAAGTATGATAGTATAACCATATGAGAAATTCTATCACGGACATGTACACCATAACTGAAATATATGGAGAGCATACATGTCTTGCACGGGGAATCTTTTTGCAGACTCCACATGGATGAATAATATCATAGTATGCAAGTTTTACACACGTTTGTAGAATGAAACTGAATATGTAGCCTAAAAACAACAGCAAAGCACAAGGTTACAAAAATCAAAGTCCAGAGACAAGACAAAAATCAAGAACGCATGAAGACGGAAGACCACAGACACTACATGCCCAAAAAACACACAACCACTACATATACAACACAAAAA
>MJUU01004059.1:34047-44622 GCA_002080025.1 Modiolus philippinarum
GGGTGCTAATTTGGCATTTGTGAACCCACAATTAGTCTGAAACTAACGTTTTTCATTAAGTTTTTAACTAAAATATCATAAATCATTTATACATTTGGAACCATTACATATATATTAGATTTTTAAGTCCTTGAGGTAAAAAGTGGAAATTGTGAAAAAAAAATAATAAATAAAACTCCGAAATTTTCCATTTTTCAAAATACTTTTACCAAAATGCAAAATATTATGGACTTTAATGGTCTTAATATTTAACAATGCATCCCAAATGATTCGGTAGGAATTAAATTGACCGCCAACAAATCGTCATTTTTGCATTATTTGCTGGCGGAAGGGTACATTTTGTATCCCAAGATCACAGAAATAGTGTAAAGTACCCGAAGATGCATTCATTGTCAAGTATATTCAATTATCTTTAATTTGTTCTAAATTTCATTGTCAAGTATATTCAATTATCTTTAATTTGTTCTAAATTTCATTAAATCTAACTTATCTATAGAAAGTTATCCATCTTTGCAGATAAAACTTAGGCTAAAACAAAAATATAACAATTTTGCGTAGTGCACTATAAAAGTGACCCTTTACTGTCTATGCGTGCAGGTTATGTACTTGTTAACATGTTTATTTTGAAGAGGGGACATAGAGAGATTGAAAAAAAAAATCGGTCTGTTTTGGATGGGGGAGTCGCAAGGAAAGAATTTCAACCTACGCACTATAATGCTTATTTGAAACTTTAAGGGATTACATTTTCATTTGTATTTGCATAATTACGAAATAATAGTTTGTATTCAGGAAAACAAGTTAATTGCTCCAAAAAAAAAAATACAAAAATGCCTTTTAATAAAATTTTGCGATGAAACGACTTGGGACGTTTAAATCTCCTATTTACAACATAATTGCGATTATACTTTTGAAATAAGTCGTGATGAGTTGAAAGGAAAATGTTATTAATAATTATTGATAATGCTATCAATAAAAAACAGTGTGCATTTTGTTCTGAGAATGTGCATTCTATTCTCCTACGGACTTTTTCCGATATTTCATTAAAATTTTAGCTGGTAGAATGATGTAAAACTGCAATGACTGTGAAATTTTGGAAAATTAGGACATAAGGTGTTGCCACGGATAGCATGAAGATGCTTTTAATTTGTTTAAAATTGTGTTCCTGTTCAATTTTAAGAATTGCTAAAAGTTTAGCCCCTCCGAAGTGATGTTAAATGTCTGAAAACCTTCGATTGATAATATAATGCACTCTCTCAGAACAAAATGCATAATGTTAGACTTTAAAAGTTCTTATAAAATTGATTCTAAATGTATTTTGGGGTTAGTTTTGCATACCTTTGACCTTTTTCACAGTGTATGGAAGTTATTAAAACAGATATTTGTCAAAACATTGTTGGAAAGTAGAAAAGGGGGATATGATTCAATTGATTTCCTTTTACCTAATTGTAATGGTTTCTTTGCATTTGTATTTATTGATTAATTAATTGATTTATTAAGTTTGTTGGCCACTGGTAACGTGTCTTTGGGCAAGGATGTGTTCAAAAAAATTGAATGTGCTTTCGAATGGGCCAATTGTAACAAAATTCGTTCAGAATTAAAGAGGTTATAAACGTTTGAAGTTAAGCTTTTTCATTAGGTGAAAATAAACAGAGTCCATTTTGTTTTGAGAATGTGCATTCTATTCTCAAACGGAGTTTTTCCGATATTTCACTAAAATTTTAGCGAGCAAAATAACGTCAAACTGCATTGACTCTTCTCAAATTTTGGAAAATTTGGACTTAAAATGATGCTACGGATAGCATGAAGAGTTACTGCTGAAGATGCTTTTAATTTCTTTAAAATTGTGTGCCTTGTTGCAAACATTTTAGCACCTTCGAAGCGATGTAAATTGCCGGAAAATCTTCGATTGATAATAGCATGCACTTTCTCAGAACAAATTGCATAATGTTAGCTTTTTAAAGGTTCTAATGAAATTGATTCTAAATGTATTTTGCGGTTAGTTTTGTGCAATTTAAAGTAACAGCTTGCATACCTTTGACCTTTTCACAGTGTGTGGAAGTTATTAAAACAAATATTTGTGAAAACATTGTTGGATAATAGAGAAGTCGTTGGGTATGATTCAATTGATTTCCTTTATTTGATTGGAAAGGTTTTTTTTGTATTGGTGTTTATTGATTAATTAATTGATTTATTAAGTTTCTTGGCCACTGGTAACGTGTCTTAGGGCAAGGAAGTGTTCAACTTGATATAAAAAAAGACACTTTTTATCACCAAGATCTTCACGGACCCTTTTATAGCAATCAGACAAGAGCGCATAAAGCGGAACATTTGCATACAGAATTAAAGAAGATTGAATGCGATTTCGAATGAGCCAATTTTGAAGAGAATTCGTTGAGAAATAAAGAAGTTACAAACATTTGAAGTTCAGCAATTTGATTTGGTGAAGATAATCAGAGTGCATTTTGTTTTAAGAAAGTGCATTCTATTCTCAAACGGAGTTTTTCCGATATTTCACTTAACTTTTAGCGAACAGAACGACGTAAAACTGCAGTGACTGTCAAATTTTGGAAAATTCGGATGTAAATTGATGCTACGGATAGCACGAAGAGTTACTGCTTAAGACGCTTTTAATTCGTTTAGAATTACGTGAAATCTCCATTTTTAAGAGTAGCTAAAATTTTAGCCTCTTCGAAGCGATGTAAAATGTACGAAAATCTTCAATTGCTAATAGAATGCACTTTTTCAGAACAAAATTCAAAATGCTAGATTTTTAAAGGTTCTAATAGAATTGATTCTAAATGAATTTTGCGGTTAGTTTTGTGCATTTTAAACTGGCAGCTTGCATACCTTTGACCTTTACACAGTGTGTGGAAGTTATTAAAACAAATATTTGTCAAAACATTGTTGGATAATAGAAAAAGTGGAGGGTATGATTCAATTATTTTCCTTTTATTTAATTGTAAAGGTTTTATTTGCATTTGTGTTTATTGATTAATTGATTTCTTTAATGTTTTGGCCACTGGTAACATGTCTTTGGGCAAGACGTGTTTAGATTGATATAAAAAAGATACTTTTTATCACAAAGAGATACCGACTTTGATCTTCACGCACCCATTGGTAGCGTTCAGACCCGGAATGAATTGGATCATTCGAAAGCGCATTCAATTTTCATTGATTTGGAATGCAAATGTTGCGCTTTATACGCTCAGGAAGGAACGCTACCAAAGGGAACGTGAAGATCAAACTCGGTACCTCTTGGTGATGAAAAGTGTCTTTTTTATATCAATCTTAACACTTCCTTGCCCAAAGACACGTTACCAGTGGCCAACACATTTAAGAACTTAATTAATTAATCAATAAACACAAATGCAAAGAAAACCTTTACAAATGAATAAAAGAAAAATAATTGAATCATACCCTCCCCCTTTCTATTATCCAACAATATTTTGACAAATGTTTGTTTTAATAACTTCCACACACTGTTTAAAGGTCAAAGGTACGGAAGCTGTTACTTTAAATTGCACAAAACTAACCGCAAAATAGATTTACAATCAATTTTATTAGAACCTCTAAAAGTGTAACATTATGCATTTTGTTCTGAGATAGTGGATTTTATTATCAATCAAAAAAGATTTTCCGACATTTTACATCACTTTTAAACGAATTAAAAGCATTTTCAGCAGTAACTCTTCATGCTATCCGTTGCATCATTTTACGTCCAAATTTTCCAAAATTTGACCGTCACTGCAGTTTGATGTCATTCTGCTCGTTGAAATTTGAGTGAAATACCGGGAAAACTCCGTTTGAGAATAGAATGCACATTCTCAAAACAAAGTGCACTCTGTTTATCTTCACCAAATGGAATTGCTTAACTTCAAACTTCAAACGTTTATAACTTCTTTATTTATCAATGAATTCTCTTCAAAATTGGCCCATTCGAAAGCGCATTCAATTTTCTTAATTTTTGTGTGCAAATGTTGCGCTTTTTGCCATCGGATCTGAGCGCTATTAAATAATCCGTGAAGATCAAAATCGGTACCTCTTGGTGATAAAAAGTGTATTTTATATCAAGTTGAACACTTCCTTGCCCAAAGACACGTTACCAGTGGCCAAGCAAGAAGTTTAAAAAATCTATTAATTAATCAATTAACACAAACGCAAAGAAAACCTTTGAAATTAAATAAGGAAATCATTCGCGTCATAACTTCCGACTTCTCTATTAACCAGCAATGTTTTGACAAATATTTGTTTTAATAACTTCCACACACTGTGTAAAGGTCAAAGGTATGCAAGCTGTACTTTAAATTGGACAAAACTATCCGCAAAATACATTTAAAATTCATTTTATTAGAACCTTCAAAAGTCTTTCATTATGTATTTTGTTCTAAAAAGTGCATGCTATTATCAATCGAAGGTTTTCCGGCATTTTACATCACTTCGAAGGTGCTAAAATGTTAGCAATTCTTAAAAGTGAACAAGGCACATAATTTTAAACGAATTAAAAGCATCTTCAGCAGTAACTCTTCATGCTATCCGTAGCATCATTTTACGTCCGAATTTTCCAAAATTTGAGAGTCAATGTAGTTTGACGTTATTTTGCTCGCCAAAATGTTAGTGAAACATTGGAAAAAACTCTGTTTTCAGAATAGAATGCACATTCTCAAAACAAAATGGACTCTACCAAAGGTGCTTGAAGATCAAAATTGCTACCTCTTGGTGATAAAAAGTATCTTTTTTATGTCTATTTTAACACTTCTTGCCCAAAGACACGTTACCAGTGGCCAACAAAGTCAAGAAATTAATTAATTAATCAATAAACACAAATGCAAAGAAAACCTTTACAATAAAATAAAGGGAAAATAATTAAATCGTACCTCCCCTTTTTCTATTATTTAACAATGTTTTGACAAATATTTGTTTTAACACCTTCCAGACACTGTGAAAAGGTAAAAGGTATGCAAGCTGTCACTTTAAATTGCACAAAACTAACAGAAAAATACATTTAGAATCAATTTTATTAGAACCTTTAGTTTCAGTTACCTGAGCAAGGCCTATAATTAATCAAGTTCAGGAAAGACAACTCTTACTGGAAAAAGTTGGCCGTAATTTCCGGGGAAGATGTAAAAAGTGTGTTTGCCGTGAAGCATATTTTAGTTCAAACATACATTAACACTAAATTTGGACGTTATAATTTCCTTTTTGTAAAATATTTGCGATTAATCTTTTGAAGTTAGTCGTTAAAAGTTGAAATGAAAATGATATTGATAATGGTATCAATAAAAAATGGGAGTTTTTGAGATTCTAGAATTTGATGGAGTATTATGTATATATTACGAATAGATCATTTTATCATTAATATAAGTTCGGGCATTTTACGCCTGCTGCATAGTGTTTGGATACAAAAAAATGAATCTCTTTCTTGAAAAAATTCTAAAAATACGATTTGTTTGCTTACTTCTATTTTGATCAACGGCTTTCGTATTTTCCTGTTCTTTTGTTTTCTTAACTAATCAGTTGTAACACAAAGTCGAAAAAATAACACCTTTAATGTGAAGTCTTATTCATGTCAAAATTGTTTTGAAAAAATGAAAAAAATCGGTATTTTCAATATTTTCAATTTATCTACATTTAAATATTAGGATCGTAAGATGTGAATATATGTCCTTTAAATGCCTATGAAATAATATTTTATGATGTTACAGAAACAGTTTGAGACCAAAATAGATTGTTTACATCTTCTGCTAGGTTTACAAATGCCGAAAGAAGCAACACTGCGCCTAAAAATTTAGGAAAAATTCCAAATATTCATGCTTTAAATGCTAAAGTATAATGCTTTATTTGATTTTGTGTATAAAATTTACTAATAAAAAAAATTAAAATAAAAACACTGCTTCCTTAATTTTATTTCACTTCAAAAGCTAAAGATTTGTGATTAGCAAGAAATGTGAATTATTTTCACCAGTAACAAAAAACAGATACCTACATCAGGACAAATATCATCATGCCTTCCGGCAATTCTTTATATAAAAAGAGGCAAATGAAAATCTGATTTTTTTTTATTTTCCCAGATCTACGTTATTTTGCATTAAGAAAATAAGATAATGTCTCGGATAAGATAAAATAATGTTCATTTAAATCTTTAGAGAATACACTTTAATTACATTTAGATACTTACAAAAAATCTTTGACATTCAATAACCACTAATTTCTCAAAATACAAAATTGTTTCTTTTCATATAAACAGTGTGTTTGCGATAAAGCAGATTTTAGTTCATACATACATTAACACTAAATTTGGACGTTGGAATTTCCTTTTTATAAAATATTTGCGATTAATCCTTGAAGTTAGTTGCCATAAGTTGAAATGAAAATCAAATTGATAATTATATCAATAAAAAAAATGGGAGTTTTTGAGATTCTGAAATTTGATGGAGTTTTGTGAATATATTACGAATAAATCGCTTTGGTATTAACCTGTATTTTTTATTTATTAAACTAATATTATAAAACAAAAGGAGTCCAGAACCAATCCAATTTATCGTAACACACACTCCTCATGTTTTTCTATCACAATATTGCTTTTAATTAGTAAACTCAGTTATATTGTACAGTCGTAATCGGCCGTTCTATCCAAATATGTCAGCTCAATGGGATATTTCAGTTTTCTAGAATGTCCACTGATTTATTGTAAAGATGCATATTTTCTATAGAAAGTATATATAAGCTCAAGCAGCTAATTACAATGGCCATTTATCATCCTCGATTTGATGAAAATGTTGTTAAAAATGTCAAAAACTGATAAATAATCCAGAAAAAACTGGGTCGTAACGTACATTCTTTACGTATTAGTGGATATTGACGAGATATTTTAAACAAATCCGTTTAACTGGCTTGGATTCCGGTGACCTGACGACTTTACATATATACTTGCCTCTCACTGATACTACCGATGTCTACTGAAATTCATGACGAATCTTTACCAAACTCTTCGGTGAGTTTTAAGTTTGATTTTTCTTCCGTAGTGCAACAGTGGTTTACATGCTCGACAATAAAGCAAAGGATTCCGCTCAAACCGGCGCTAGGGGCTGTTTTGAACTAACTATGAGGTATGAGCAAAGCTCATTGTTGAAGGCCTCACGGTGGTTTCAAGATGAAGAACAACAATAAAAGCGTTGTTCATTTGGTTGTTTTACCATGTATTTGTAGAGACTTTGTCTCATGTGCATTTACTTCATATCCTTTCATCACTGGATTCCTTGAGCTAGCCGGCAGTTTAGTGGCGAGCACTCTTTGACCCATCTTCTAAATTACGTTTTGTCATATGATTTTCCATTCCAAGATAATTGTCATTGAGTTAGTTGTCTACCTGTGTTGGGTTTTATTTGCATGTTTGTTATCCTATAGGGAGTCGTGATAGATAGAGGGGCGGCCTGGGTACCACAATCCGGTTTAATCTTACCAAAGTTAGTGCCGGTACCAAGTCAGGCTATCAAGAGTTCCTATTATTATTTATGTTTGTCTTTTGTTTTCATAATTGTTTTTCTAGTTCAGTTCGCTTGCAGATTGTGGCATGTGCATTTAGCTCCTTGCCATTGTAGGTGTTTACTGTTATCCTGATTTTGTAATTTCAAAATATAGATGTTATATCGTTATAGCATGCCTTACGTTTAAGAAGAATGCATTTTTACCTTAAGACACATCTGCACACTGAACAAAATGAAAAATTTTAACTCCTTTCAAGCAATGAAACACTGCTTATTTTATTTTATTTAATTAAAAGCTACTGATTTGTGATCATCATGTTATATGACTTATTTTACTATTATCTAAAGACAGATACTTACACCTGATGTCACTCCGCTTTTTTAGGAGTTCACTCTGTGGGTGCTTTAGTTTTTTTTTGTGATGTATATGTAGTGGTTGTGTGTGTTGTGGGCATATAGTGTCTTTGGTCTTCCGTCTACTGGTGTTATTGATTTTGCCTTGTTTCTGGACTTTGAATTATGTAATCTTGTGCTTTGTTCCTTTAGTATTCTACTGCCGTTGTTTTGATAAGTACAAATAACACCATGCGGCAATTACTTTTACAAAGAAAAAGGGAAAATGGAAATTTTCTGATTTTTAATGTTTCCAGATCTACGTTATTTTGCAATAAGAAAACGAATGATATCTCAGATTAGATAAAATAATGTTTATTTAAATCTAATACAGACAACACTTTAATTACCTTTGATTATTTATAAAAAAAATCTTTGATATTCAACAAATAACCTCTAAATTGTTTTCCAAAATACAAATTGGTTCTTTTAATATAAAAAAGGTTTTTGCGATGAAGCAGATTTTAGTTCAAACATACATTCAAACTGATTAAGTACTTGGCAATTCCCTTTTTTATAAAATGATTACGATTAATTTTTTTGAAGTTAGCCGCTATAAGTTGAAATTAAAATGATATTGATTATGATCTCAATAAAAAATGGGATTTTTTGAGATTCTTGAATTTGCTGGAGTTTTGTGAATCTATTATTTGTGAATATATAATGATAAATCGTTATTTAATTAATATAAGTTTGGGTATTTTACGCCTTTTGTATTGAGTGGGGATACAAAAATGTATCCTTTTCTTGTTTAGCTAATTTCCTTTAAGTTCAACAGCTTTCGTATTTTTCTGTACTTTTTGTACCTAACTAAGCATTTGTGACAAAAAGTTGAAAAATAACACAAATAACGTCCATGGACTTTTTTGTGTCAAAATTATTGAAAATAGGGAATTTTTGCTATTTTCAATGTTTTCACTATTTCTCAATTTAATTGTTAGGGTCGTGAAAATCTGAATATATGTCTTTAATTGCCTGTGTTATAATGTTTTATGATGCTAAAGCAACAAATTGAAATCAAATTAAATTGTTTAAATCTTCTATAAGTTTCATAGATGTAAAAATAAACAAAATACCACAAAAAATTTAGGAACAAAAATCCAAATATTCCTGCTTTAAATGCTGAAATATAATGCTCCAGCTGATTTTGGTATCAATTTTACCCTACCAGACTTACAGGAGACCTTTTAAGTAAATATGAATTGTTAAGTGAGCTACATTTGGCCGTCCTATATATAAATAAGCATAAAATAAGAATTTTCAGTGTGCTAGGATTTCCACTGATCTGTTGTTAAGATGCATATTTCCTATAGAATGTATAAACTCAAAAATATAGACGTTATACCGCTTGCTTTACCGTTAAGTAGAGTAGCACTAGCAGACATGTTTTGATCTTGTTTGTCCATTTTGATCTTATCACGATCTAAGATGTCTTAAACAAATTTTGTTAAGACAGTGTAAGATTGTAAGTTGGTTTTCAAGATATATCATTTCAAGGACGATCAAGACGTGTTAAGATATTTTGAGATTAAACAAGATTCACTTGTTTATTGTTTTCAGGAACGATCAAAACAAACTAAGTTTGTTAAGATACAAGAAGATCCCAATTTGATCTTGTTTGATCTAGATAAGCTTAACACATCTTGATTGCTCTTGAACGCAATTATCTTGTTAGATCTTGATAAACTGAACAGGTCTTGATCATCCTTGAAAGCAATTATCTTGAAACACGACTGAATATCTTACACAGTCTTGACAAAATTGTGTTAAGCTTGTCAAGATCGTGATAAGATCAAAATGGCCAAACATGATCATAGCATATTTGCTAGTGTAGAAAAATCTGCAGAATGAACAAATGCAACATTTTAACCTTAANAAAAAAAAAAAAAACAAAAAACAAAAACAAAACAAAAAAATCCTTATTTAATTTTGTTTCAATTCAAAACTAATGATTTGTGAACAGTATGAAATGTGACTATTTTGACCATTAACTAAACACAGATATCTATATAAGGACAATTAACATCATGCCTTGGTTCGATCTGGCAAAATGGAAATTGTCTGATTTTTAATTTTCCCAGATCTGCGTTATAAAAAAAAACAAAAATAATGTTCGGGATTAGATATAATAATGTTTATTTAATCTTTTAGAGAATACACTTTAATTTCATTTTGATATTTAAAATAATGATATTCAACAAATTACTACTAAAGATATTCAACAAATAACCTCTTAATTGTCCTCTTAAACACAAACATGTCTTTTTAATGTACAAAGTAAGTTTGCGATGAAGGAGTTTTTAGTTTAAACATACATTAAAACTGATTTTGGATGTTGCAATCTCCTTTTTATAAAATAATTGCGATTAATCTATTGAAGTTAGTCGTTATCACATGAAATGAAAATGATATTGATAACAATATTAACACCCCCCTAAAAAATGAGTTCTTGAGATTCTAGATTTTTATGAAGTTTTGTGAATATATTTCGAATAGATCGTTATATCTAGACTTCTTGAGATTCTAGATTTTGATGAAGTTTTGTGAACATATTACGAATAGATCGCTATATCTTTATTATAAGTTTGGACATTTTACGCTTTCTGTATTGTGTCGAAATAAAGAAAAAATGTATCTCTCTCTTGCAAAATTAATGAAAATGGCGATTTTTTTTTTTTTTTTTTTTTTTTTTTTTTTT
>MJUU01004059.1:44640-63043 GCA_002080025.1 Modiolus philippinarum
TTTTTTTTGCTAATTTCTTTTTAGAACAAACAGATCTGGTATTTTGGTACTTTTTGCATTTAACTAATCAGTTGCGACACAAAGTTGAAAAAAGCAGGACTAAAGTCCAAGGTTGTTTTTATGTAAATTTTTTTTTTTTTTTTAAAAATGGAAATTTTTGCTATTTATAGTATTTCTAACTTTAATTGTTAGGATCGTAAAAATCTGAATAAAAGTTCTTAAATTGCCTATGTAATAATGTTTTATGATATTATAGCAATAACTTGATACGAAAATAGTTTGTTTACATCTTCTGTTAGATTCACAAATATCCAAATAAGCACCTTATCCCCAAAAAATTAGGAAAAATTCCAAATATTCATGCTTTGAAATATAATGTTTTGTTTGATTTTGGGTATAAATTTTACTATACTTGTCATACAGGAGACCCAATTAGTAAAATATGATTTTTTTAAGTGAGCCGCATTCTTCCCTTCTATCCAAACACATGCCCTAAATGGGACTTTTTAGTTTTCTAAAATGTCTACTGATGTACAGTGAAACTTGATTTAAGAGGTCACCTTTGGGAAGAAGTAAGACTGGCCTTTTAAGAAAGGTGGCCTTTTAAATGAGGTTTAATTGATATGAAATATACTACAAAAGGAATGTTTTAAGGTGACCTTTAAAATAAGGTGGCTGCTAATTCATGGTGACCGCTAAGGCAAGTTTGACTGTATTGTAATGAAGCATATTCCCTATTGAATGCATATTTAAGCTCGAGATATGGATGTTATATCGTTATAGCATGCCTTACCTTAAAGGAGAATGAATTTTTACATTTTGACAAATCTGCACACTGAACAAATGCAAAATTTCAACTCCTGTCAAGCAATGAAACATTGCTAATTTTACTTTATTTCGCTTCAAAGCCACTGATTTTTGATTAGCATGAAAAACGACTTATTTTTACCATGAAATAAACACAGATACTTACATAAGTACTAATAACACCATGCTTTTGGTCGTTTTCGCCAATATTTATAAAAAAAAGATGCAAAATGGAAAATCTCTGATTTTTTTATTTTCAAATATCTACATAATTTCGTAATAAGAAAACAAAATAATGTCTAGGATCAGATGAAATAATTTTTATTTACAACTTTTACAGAATACATTTTCATTTACATTTGGATATTCACGCAATTGTCTTTGATATTCAGCAAATAACCTCTTGCTTGTTCTCCAAAATGCAAAATTTCTTTTAAATGTACAAAGAAAGTTTGCGCTGAAGCAGTTTTTAGTTCAAGCATATATTAAAACTAATTCTGGACGTTGCAATCTCATTTTTTATAAATTATTTACGATAAATTTTTTGAAGTTAGTCGTTATAAGTTGAAATGAAAATGATTTTGATAATGATATCAATAAAAACATCTGAGTTTTTGAGATTCTAGAATTCGGTGAAGTTTTGTGAATATATTGCGAATAAATCGTTATATCTTTAATATAAGTTTGAGCGGTTTACGCTTTCTCTATTGTCTGGAAATACAAAAAATGTATATCTCTTTCTTGCAAACATGATGAAAATGACGATTTTTTTTTGCTAATTTCCTTTTAGATCAAGAGCTTTGCTATTTTTGTACTTTTTGTAACTAACCAATCATTTGTGACACAAAGTTCACAAAAATAACACTATTAAAATCGGAAAAAAAATTTGTGTCAAAATGTTTGGAAAAAATGGAATTTTTGCTATTTTTTTATATTTTCAATTTTGACATTGAAATGTTAGGATCGTTAAATTCTGAATATAAGTGATTTAATTGCCTAATAAGTATGTAATAATGTTTTATGATATTAGAGCAACACATTGAGACCAAAATAGTTTGTTAACATCTTCTGTTAGTTTAAAAAATTTCGAAATAAGCACCTTATCCCCCAAAAAATTGGAAAAATTCCAAATATTCATGCTTTAATTGTTGTTAAAAAATGCCATATAGCGATTAAAACCCAGAAAAGCTGGGACGTATCTTATATTCTTTACGTAATAGGGAATATCGGCAAGATATTCTGCTTGCATCCGTTAAATTAGCTTTGAGACCAAGTGACCTGAAAATTTTGCACACATACTGGCGTCTCACTGATACTGCCGACGTCTACTGAAATTTATGATGATTCCTGACCAAACCCTTCGGGAAGTTTTGAGTTTGATTTTTCTTCCGTAGTGCGACAGTGTTCTACCAGCAGACTAGGCTCCTCGAGCTAGCCGGCAGTTTAGCGGGGAGCATCCCTTGACCCATCTTTCAAAATTACGTATTGTCTTTTTCTCTCCTTTCAATATTGTGGTCATGGAGTAGTAGTCTACCTGTATTGGGTTTTATTCGTATGTTTTTTATACCATAGGGAAACTGGACAAATAAAGGGGAGGTTACGCACATCTTTTGTATTGGAAGTCGACATCAGTTATTGTGAATCTATAATCAACTATTTAGTAAGGATTATAAGGGATATTCATCTAGACTTTTATTGATGGGCTTTAGTGAACTATTAATTTGGATATTTACTTTGACTTCAATATTGTCAGATAAGTTACTATAATTTATACAATTATTATTTTTCGTCTTATTAAATGTTAATATGAGCCAATTTTGTTTTTATTATTGCAGACATGTATTTGTCATGTCTACCACATAACAATTGACAGGTATGACGTGTGTGTGTCCCAAATAAAAACGGACGTTTTCAGCTAGATTTCACGTCTTCACGGATTTGACATTTACCGATTTGACTCAACTCTGGATTGACTCACTGATAGTGTGACGGGTGCCGTTAGCGGTGCAGGACATTCTTACCCTACCGGAGCACCTGATGTCACTCCCAGTTTAATGGGAGTTCACACTCAGATTTCCTTAGTTTTTAATGTTATTTTGTATTTCCGTGCATTGTAGCTGTCTCACTTCCTTGTTTTGTCTGTTTTTATCTGTTACAGTTTTGCCTTGTCTTTAGACATCGATTTTTGTAACCATCGCTCCCCTTGTTTTTTCGGTATTATACTGCCGTTGTTTGCAAAATTTGTGAAGATGAAGATTTTTCGGCTATTCACTTTTCGATCAAAAGCTTTGGTATTTTTTTGTAATTTTTGTACCTAAGTTTTCTTTTTTGACATATGGTGGAAAAAATAACACAATTAACGTCTAAAGATTTTTTATGTCAAATCTTTAAAAAGATGGGAATTTTCCCTATTTTCAATATTTTTAATTTTTCGACATTTTATTGCTAGGATCGTACAAATCTGAATATCTGTCCTTGAATTGCCTATGCAATAATGTTTCATCATGTTAAAGCAACAAATTGAGACGAAAATAGTTTGTTTACATCTTCTGGTATTTTCACAAATGTCGAAATAAGCACCCCTGTAACCAAACAATTTTGAAAAAATTATTCATGCTTTAAATGCCAAAATATATACCTGACATGATACCTATTCATTAAAATATTAATGTTTAAGTGAGCTATATTTTATCAGTTCTATCCAAAAATGTGCCAAAACGGGCCTTTTAGTTCTCAAGGATTTCTACAGATTTGTTGTTATGATATATATTCCCCATAGAATGTATATGTGAACTCAAATATGGATGTTATATCTTCATAGTATGCCTTCTTTATAAGTAGAATACATTTTTAACTTTGAACAAATCTGCAGACTTATAAAATAGAAAATTTTTACCAATTTCTAAAAAATAAAACACTGTGTATTTAATTTTATTTCACTTCAAAAGCTATTGATTTGTGATTATGAAAAGGGACTTATTTTTACCTTTAAACCAAAACAGATACCTGCATAAGAACAAATAAAAACATGCCTTGGGCCGTTCCGGCAATTATTAATAGAAAAGAGGCAACATGGAAACTTTCTGATTTTTGATTTTCCCAGAACTATGTCATTTCCCAATAAGAAAACAAAACTATGTCTGGGATCAGATAAAACAATGTGTCCTCAAATGATATCAATAAAAAATGGCAGTTTTTGAGATTCTAGAATTTGATGATTTACATAAATTAATGTTTATTTAATTCTTTAGAGAAAACACTTTGATTACATTTGGATATTGCCCCAAAAAATTTAATATACAACAAATAACCTCTAAATTGTTCTTCAAAATACCAAATTCTCTCTTTTAATGCAAAAAGTAAGTATGATGTGAAGCAGTTTTTAGTTGAAACATACATTAAAACAAATTTTGGACGTTTGCAATTTCCTTTTTATAAAATATTTGCGATTAATCTTTTGAAGGTAGTCGTTATAGCTTAAATTAAAATAATATTCATAATATCAATAAAAATTGGGCGTTTTTGATATTCAACAATTTTATGGAGTTTTGTGAACAGTTACGAATAGATCGTTATATCATTTATATAAAGTCGGGCATTTTACGCCTTATGTATTGTGTTGGGATGCATAAAGTGCATTTCTTTCTTGCAAAAATTGTGAAAATTACGATTTTTTGGGCTAATTTCCTTACAGATCCAAAACTTTGGTATTTTTCTGTTCCTTTTTTAGCTCACCTAACCTAAAAGGACATGTGAGCTTTTGCCATCACTTTTCATCCGTCGTCCGTCGTCCGTCTTACAACAAATTCAAAAATCTTCTCCTCTGAAACCACTGGGCCAAATGTAACCAAATTTGGCCTGAAACATCACCAGAGTATGACTTCTCAAAATAGTGTTCGATTAGGCGGTAGGTCAAACAACATGGCCGCCGTTGCTAAAAATAGAACATAGGGGTAGATTGCGGTTTTTGGCCAATAACTCGAAAACCGTTTGTGATATAAAAAATCTGACGGAGTAAAAATGATCAGCATGGCAAGATCTACCTGCCCTGCAATTTTGAAGAAAATCTGAAAACCCATGTCGGAGTTATGGCTCTTTTTCCGTTAAAATTTCAAAATTTTTGCATTTTTAATTTTTTATTTCAAAAAGTGTAAGAGATGTTCAGCATATCAAAGTCTACCCACCTTGAAATTTTGAAGATAACCCATAAACTCTTGTAGGAGTTATTTCCCTTTTTTTCTCCGAATTTTTAAAATTTTCATATTTTTCATCTTTATTTCTAAAACTATAAAAGATGAAGGTCAAGTGTAAACTGATAAAATGTTTGCCATGCTGTGGCGACTTCAAAACTGATGTTAAAAATTGTTCCTTGACCGCCATTTTGAAAATGGCTGCCCCTAAAACGGCGAGAACATTCAACATTGTCCGATTTCAATGAAATTTGGTTTCCAAATACATATTGATGTTGCTACTTCAAAACCGGTGTTGAAAATTGTTCGTCGACCGCCAATTTCAAAATGGCCGCCAAAAAGGCAGGAAAATTTAACATTGTCCGATTTCAATGACATTTGGTTTCCAAATAGGTCTTGATGTTGCAACTTCAAAACTGATGTTAAAAAATTTTTGTTGACCGCCATTTTTAAAATGGCCGTCAAAAAAAGGCGGAAAAATTCAACATTGTCCGATTTCAATGAAATTTGTTTCCAAATAGATATTGATGTTGCGACTTCAATGCCGGTGTTGAAAATTGTTCGTTGACCGTCATTTTCAAAATACTGGGAAAATTCAACATTGTCTGATTTCAATGACATTTAATTTCCAAATTGATATTGATGTTGCGACTTCAAAACCGATGTTGAAAATTGTTTTTGACTGCCAGTTACAAAATGATGTCTCCACTTCAAAACTGGTGTCGAAAATGGTCCTTAGCAAGAACGTTTTTTGTCAAAAAACCCCAAAAAACAAATATAGTAAAACATGATCAGACTTTAAAAACAGTTCAAGATATTGGAGGTGTTCGAGCTACAAAAGTTTTAGAAACTGAAGATCAACTTACAGTGTTTTCTTGATTTAGGCAACTGAAAGCCAGGTGAGCGATACAGGCTCCTGGGAGCCTCTGATTACATTACAGATCATTTTTTTGAATTTTCAGTATTTGTAATAATTTCAATATATCTACATATAAATGCTAGGATCGAAAATATGTCCCTAAATTGCCTATGTTATAACGTTTTATCATGTTGTAGCAACAATTTGAGACAAACATTAATTGTTTACTTCTTCTCTTGGTTTCACAGATGTCGAAAGAAGCAACAATTCCAAATATTCATGCTTAAGTGCTAAAGTATAATATTTTATTGATTTTGGATATAAATTTAACTCTAACATACATTAGACATATTTACCAAAATATGAATTTTTAGTGAGCTAAATTTGGCCGTTCTACACAAAAATGTACAGAAGATAGGAACTTTCATTTTTTTTTTAGAATTTATACTGATTTGTTGTTAAGATGTATATTTCCTGCAGAATGTACATATCAACTCATTATATGGACGTTATATCTCTGTAGCATGCCTTACCATTAATAAGAGCACATTATACATCGGGACAAATCTGCAAACTTTACAAATGCAAACATTTTTTACCCTTTTTTAAAAATCAAAACACTGCTTCTGTAATTTTATTTCACTTCAAAAGCTACTTATTTGTGATTAGTCAGAAATATGACTAACTTTTACCATTAACCTAACACAGATACCTATTCTAGGACAAATAACATCATGCCTTTGGTCGTTCCGGCAATTATTTATACAAAACAGGCAAGATGGAAATTTTCTGATTTTTAATTTTCCCAGATCTACGTTATTTCGCAATAACAAAATAATGTCTCGGAGTGGATAAACAATGTTTATTTAAATCTTTTAGATAATACACTTTAACTACGTTTGGATACTAACAAAAATTCTTTGACATTCAACAAATAACAAATTAGAATTGTTCTCTAAAATACAAAATTGTATCTTTTAATGTAAAAATGTGTTTGTGATCAAGCAGACTTTAGTTCAAATATACATTAAACATAATTTGGACGTTGCAATTTCCTTTTTATTAAATATTTGCGATTAATGTTTTTAAGTTAGTGGTTATAAGCTGAAATGAAGGAGATATTGATAATGATATCAATAAAAAAAGGAGTTTTTGAGGTTCCTCAATTTGATAGTGATTTGTGAATATAATCGAATAAATCGTTCTATCAAAAATATAAGTTTATACATTGTACGCCTTCTGTATTGTGTTGAGATAAAAACAAATGTATCTCTTTCTTCCAAAAATTATGACGATTAAGATTTTTATTTTTGCAAATTTCCTTTTAGGTCAACTGCTTTGGTATTGCCTGTACTTAAACTTACCATTTGTGACACAAAGTTGGACAAATAATACCATTAATGTCTAAAGACTTTTTTCAATATTTCTAAGTTTAATTGTTAGGATCATAATAGTCTGAATATATGTAATAATGTTTAGGATGTTATAGCAAGAAATTGAGACTAAAATAGCTTGTTTACATCTTTTGAAGTTTGAGAGATTTCGAAATAAGCTCCCTCCCCTCTGAAAAAATGGGTAAATTCTAAATAGATATGCTTGAAATGCTAAAAAAAATATTTTATTTGATTTTTGTAAATAAATTTTGCTATACCTGAAATCAAGATAATATGGCTGTTAAAGTTAACTACATTTGAATGTTGTATAAAAAGGGCACAAGATGGGAGTTTGCAGTTTTATAGAATTTTTAAGGATTTGTTGTTAAGATGTATATTTAATATAAAATGTATATATAAACTCATAATATGGATGTTATATCGTTATAGCATTCCTTACCTTTAAGTATAATACATTTATATTTTTGAACAAATCTGAGGACTTAACAAATACAAAATTTTGATCCCTTTCTTACAAAATAAAACTCTGCTTTTTTTATTTCATTTCCCTCAAAAACTACTGACTTGTAATTAGTGTGAAATATGACTTATTTTTACATTTAACTAAAAAAGATACCTACATAAGTACAAATAAAACATGCCTCGGGCAATTATTAATACAAAAAAGAGGCAAAACAGAAATTTTCTGATTTTAAATTTTCCTAGATCTGAATTATTTTGTGATAAGAAAAACAAAATTATTTTTCGGATCAGAAAAAAATAACGTTTTTTTTTTTTAATATTCTAAAGAATATATTTTCATTAACATTTGGAGATTTAGGAAATAATCTTCGACATTCAACAAATAACCTCTAAATTGTTCTCCAAAACGCAAAAAATGTATTTTTAATGTAAAAAGTAAGTTTTTGATGAGGCAGTTTTTGATTCAGACATACATTAATACTTATTTTGGACGCTGTAATCTCGTATTTACACAAAAAATGCGATTAATCTTTTGTCGTGATAAGTTGAAATGAAAATGATATTGATAACGATATCAATAAAAATGGGAGTTTCAGATTATAGTATTTCATGAAGTTTTTTAGAATTTCTACTGATTTGTTGTTAAGATGTATATTTCCTACAGAATGTATATATAAACTCAAAATATTGATGTTATATCGCTACAGAATGCCGTACCTAAGTAGAATACAATTTTGATTTGGATAAATCTGCAGACTTAACGAATGCAAAACATTTAACCCTTTTTTTTTAAATTAAAGCTGCTTCTTTAATTTTATTTCACTTGAAAAGCTAATGATTTGTTTTAGTATGAAATATATTTTTACCATTTACTAAGCACAGATACCTACAGCAGGACAAATAATATCATGCTTTTGGTAATTCTTGCAATTATTTATCCAAAAAGGCAAAATTGAAATTTTCTGATTTTTAATTTTCCCAGATCTACGTTATTTCGCAATAATAAAACAAAATAATATCTCAGATATGATAAAATAATATTTATTTAAATCTATTAGAAAACACACTTTTAGTACAGTTGAATATTTACAAGAGAGTCTTTGATATTCAAAAAATAACCTCTAAATCAATCTCCAAAATACAAAACTGTTTCCTGTAATATAAAAAGAGTGTTTATGATGAAGCAGATTTTAGTCCTAACATGCATTCAAAACTAATTTTGGACTTTGGAATCCCTTTTTTCATAAAATGATTGCGATTAATCTTTTGAAGTAAGCCGATATAAGTTGAAATATAAAAATGATATTGATAATAATATCAATAAAAAAAATGAGTCATTCAGATTCTAGAATTTGATGGAGTTTTGTGAATACATTATGAATAGATCGTTAAAGATTAATATAAGTTTTGGTATGTTACGCCTTTGTATTGTGTTGGGATGCAAAAAAATGTATCTCCTTCATGCAGAAATTGTGAAAATGGCGATATTTAAGCTAATTTCTATTTAGATCAACAGCTTTCGTATTTTCCTGCACTTGTTGTACCTAGCTAATCATTTGTGACACAAAGTTGAAAAATAACACCATTAATGACCTTAGACGTTTATGTCAAAATAAGGGAAACATGGGAATTTTCGCTATTTTACTTTACATATTTTAAGATTTCTCAATTTAATTGTTAGGGTAGTAAAAATCTGAATATATATCCTTTAATTGCCTGTGTTGTTTTGTTTTATGATGTTATAGCAACAAATTGAGATAAGATTAATTTGTTTATATCTTCTGTTAGTTCCAAAAATGTCGAAATAAGCACACCTACCATAAAAAAATTAGAAATTTCCAAATATTCATGCTTTAAATGCTGAAACAAAATGTTTCACCTGATTTTGGTTATAAATTTCACCATACCAGACATACAGGAGACATATTAAGTAAATTTGAATTTTTAAGTGAGCTACATTTGGCCGTTCTATCCAAAAATATTCATAGGATAAGAATTTTCAGTTTGCTAGAATTTCTACTGATTTATTAAGATGTATATTTCCTATAGAATGTATATATAAACTCAAAAATATGGATTGGATTATATATCGCTTTATCATGCCTTACCTTTAAGTAGAAAACATTTTGCATTTGGAGGAATCTGCAGAAATGCAAAATTTTAACCTTTTTAAAAAAAAAATAATAAAACACTGCTTAGTTAATTTGATTTCACTTCAAATGCTAATGATTTGTGATTAGTATGAAATGTGGCTTATTTTACCATTAACTAAACACAGATACCTACATAAGGACAATTGACATCATACCTTGAGTCGTTCTGGCAATTACTTATACGAAGTTGGCAAAATGGAAATTTCTGATTTTTTAATTTTCGCAGATCTACGATTTTTCGCTGTAAAAAACAAAATTAATGTCTGGGATAAGATAAAATAGTATTTATTTAAATATTTTAGAAAATATACTTTAATTTTGATATTTACAAAAAGAAAAGAAAAAATGGTATTCAAGAAATTACCTCTCAAAATATTCCACAAATAACTCTAAATTGTTTTCCAAAACACAAAAATGTCCTTTTAATGTACAAAGTAAGTTTGCGATGAAGGAGTTTCTAGTTCAAACATACATTTATACTTATTTTTGACGTTTCAATCTCTTTTTTATAAAATAATTGCGATTAATCTTTTGAAGTTAGTCGTTATCAGTTGAAATGAAAATGATATTGATAAGGATATCAATATAAAAAATGAGTTCTTGAGATTCTAGAATCTGATGAATTTTTGTTAATATATTACGAATGGATCGCTATATATGTAATATTAGTTTGGGCATTTTACCCTTTCTGTATTGTGTGGAAATACAAAAAAAAATGTTTCTCACTCTCTCTTTCAAAAATAATGAAAAAGTATAAAAGTACAGACACAATATTCCCTTTGGGTCGTTTTCTCTTTGACACATTCCCCGTTACCCTTCTTTTTTCTTAAGTTGTTGATCTAAAAAGGTATTAGCCAAAAATCGTCATTTTCACCATTTTTGCCAGATATACATTTTTTATATTCCCACACAATACAGAGGGTATGAAATGCCAACATTTATATTAATGATATAACGATTCATTCTAAATATATTCACAAAAATCTTTCAAATTCTATAATCTCAAAACTCGATTTTTATTGTCATCATTGCCAATATCATTTTTATGGCAATTTATAACAACTAATCTCAAAAGATTAATCGCTAGAACTTACTAAATAGGAGATTACAACATCAACAATTACTTTTAATGTATGTTTGAACTAAAACTGCTTCATCAGAAAATTACTTCTTACATAAAAACACTATTTTTGTATTTTGGAGAACAATTTAGAGGTTATTTGTTGAATATAAAAGATTATTTCGTGAATATCCAAACATAAATGAAAATGTATTCTCTAAAAGAATTTAATAAACATTTTTTTTTTTATTCTAATCCGAGACATACTTTCATTTTCCTCTTAAGAAATAACGTAAACCTGGGAAAATTAAAAATAAAAAAAAAATATTTTGCCAAATTTGTATACATAATTGAAGAAACGCTTCAAGACAGGACGTTATTTTTACTCGTGTAGATATTCGTGTTTAGTTAAAGGTAAACATATGTCACATTTCATGCTAATCACAAAAAGTAGCTTTTGAAGTGAGATAAAATTAAATGCACCGTTCATTGCAAAATTTTTTCTTTACACATTATTTTTATAAACTTCATTAAAATGGAAAAATAAAACCCGCCAATGATGCAGTTCTTTTCAAGCTTTATTTTATTAAAAACTCCATAACAAGGAAAAAATATATGATAAAATATTTATTTATTAAAAGTAGGTAAAGGATTGATCTCTTGCGATGATGTGTTGATGATGTAAGTGAAACGAATCTATAATTCGCAAAAGTATTTACCCGAGATATCACGTGATACATGGAAGAATCTGGACTAGAGTTGGACGAATAGGCTTCTCGTCATCTGTCACATTTCTCTTCAATTGACGGAAAGTCGTCACGTCAATTACCTGATAGCTGACTGACCGCTGACTGATTCCTGACGAACGGATGACGGCTGCCTGATCGTTTTTCCTGTAAGGGCGTAGTTGCACAGTACAGCATGAAACAATATTTGAAATCAGAATCTTTAAATGCATATATTCCGCAAAAGGATCAGTTACATATCAATTATTTGAAGCATTTGTAATTATATATGATCGGTGAAGTTTGCATGATCTCAGACCTACCCGACATTTGTTATTCAACCTCTTTTTTTCATTGTTATTTGAAAAAAAAGAACTTCATTTCATTTGATAAGTGTTAATCGGCAAGGCCACATGGTTTAAATGCAAGATAATTCAATATTTGGACTTCTTTCAAAGTTTAACAAGTGAAAATGTGGATACATATATTCCAAATGGTATCTACCAGAAAAGCACTAACTATATATCAAGAAAATCAAATGTGAGATCAGGCTTGCTCAAGTTAATGGCATGATGTCTAATATGGCAATATGGCAATATAGTGGTTAGCAAGCATGATGTTTAATCAAATTAAGGGCATACACCACAGTTACCGTCGTTAAGGGTTTTAAAACCTTACAATACAGTTACGTCATAGTTTGAATTTTCCGGGAAAATAACGTCTCAATTGTTAAACATCATACATCTACAGATCAGAGAAGACAAAATTTCAGAAACTCGTGTAATATTTCAGCTTTTCCGTTTTAGGGGGTTCCAAACTATTTGTAGGTTTGTTTTTCTGTTTTTTCTGTTTTTTATTTGGATTCAAAAATCCCTGTGAAACTAATACTTATGTAAGTGATTTCAAATGATTTAACCTTAGGACCGGCTAAGCACTATGATTTCACTACCTCATAGTTCTTTAAAATTACTGTATGCTTTACTTCCGACTTATGAAAATAGCAAAAAAAACTTATTTTGATCTTAACTGCTGGGTTTCAGTTTCATAAATTCATATCTCGTCACCTCAAAGAATACAGAGACATATAATTATGTGCCTCTGAAGTAGATAAACACATATAGGAAAAATAAGTTGCTTGCAAACCAAGCTTAAAATTAACACCATAATCTGCTAGAGACATTTCTTTGCGGAATGAAGATGTGCAATGGTTTTTCCGAATTTGATACTTTACTTAAAACGTATTTTATTGTATCGATAACATGTACAATTGGATTGGACACAAGTTTGTACAACTTACAAAGGTCCTCTACATACAATGACAAATACAATAGTACACATACGTCAGCAGATACACATATAGTAATATAAAAGTCAGATGAAAAAGTAATCATTTATCTAAAATAACAAGAGATTAACTACTAGAAATAAAAAAAAATGTAAACATAGAGATTAAACACAAATGTAAACATTATAGTGTATCGGTACATGTTTAATTAATAAAAAGAAAAATCAAAAACAAAAAAGTGATATAGGCGAGAAAAAGACTGGAAGTTTGGGATGAGATTTGATCAGAAAATTATAAAAACCGTTTGGTTTGTTTTATATATCGCTGAAATGATTTAAATATCTTTCCATTTGTTTGATCATTTAGTAAGGGATCACCAAATAGTATTGTTTCAATTTTAAGCTCATTTAAGAAATTAAGAGAGTCTCTCATTTCATTTCTTGCCTCAATGTATAAAATACATCGTAAAATGTAATGAATAGCGTCTTCAATAGGCCATCCACAAATACAACCAGGATTATTAGATACATTTACACGGAACAAACCAGCATTTAAACTACTGCATCTATGTCTAATTCTGGTTTGGATAATATTTAATTTTCTACAGCCTATTGAATAATACAATGGAACTTGAAAAGTATCATTATTCAGAGTTTTCTTAAATCTGTTTAGGCTTGGCAAATTACGCATGTCTTGATTTAATTCAATCCAGAGTTTTATAGTAGACGGAAAAAGAACCTGAGTAAGTCTGTAGTCCAGCTCAAGGCACTCTTATATCTGATTGATTACGCAAGTTATATACATTATCATGTCGTAAAAAGGGAGATAAGCAGTCTTGTAAATATGATGGACAGTTTTAATTTTTTAATATTATAACACATATAAAGTTTCCTTTTCTTACGTCTAGATTGAAGAGATTCTCAACCAGTTATAAAGTACAGCGATACGATGTTAGCGAACTTGGGCAAGCCAGTCTCTATCCTTGCAGCCTCGTGTTGAATTTGTTCAATTTTATTTAGATTTTAAATAAAGCAACCATCCCATAGTTCACATGCATATTCTAATAAAGGTCTTATATATGTAAAGTATTTTTTTTTTCTAAATTATGCCTATTAAACGTAGATTGAAATTTACGAAGTACCGAGATTTGTGCTCTGAAGAATATTTTAAATATGACTATTCCACATACAACTGGCTAAGAAAGTTATTCCTAAGTGTTTGTGGTGGTCAACAAATTGAACACGTTCATTATCGATCACAATGCATGGTTTAATAACATTTTGAATGTTTGAGAAAAATACACATTCTGTTTTCTGAGGATAAAATTTAGCTAAACACTTTTCAGACCATTCCTGTATATTTGAAAGTTCTGAATTACTTTTAGTCTCAAATTATTGTAAATGTTTTGAAGAATGGGATAGTGATTTATCAACAGAAAATAATCTAGTCAAACTTTCAGTATTATCAGCAAAGTCATTCATGTAAATAAGGAACAATAAAGGCCCAAATACAGATCCATGAGGTACTCCACCCTTAATTTCTCCTTCTTCAGATAGGCTATTGCAAAGAAGCACCTTTTGACTTCTGTTATTTAGATAATCTTGTAGCCAGTTTAAAAGATTCCCAGAAAATCCATATGCTTTTAATATAACAATTAAACCCTTGTGCCAAACACGATCGAAAGCTTTTGATATATCACAAAGTACTGTACATGTATTCTCATTAATTTCTGAACCTTTACAAATATTATGATATATTTCTATAAGTTGGTGAATGTCTTGTATTTCAGTAGTGGTGAAGTTGGAAATGTCAATCGTATTATCTGTCCGAGTAATAATGTTTGGAGGGTCGGAATCATAGTTTTCAATGTCGGATAGAGAACAAAAGAAGTTGTATAATCCATTAGCTTTATCTTTTTCATCAACAGCTAATATTCCAGATTGATTAATTTGAAGTTGGGTATATTCGAATGACTCCAATTTCCCATCAGTTTTTTCACTTATTTCCAATAAGTTTTAGGTTTTTCCCTTTCGTTATCAAACAAATTATAAGCATTTGAGAAGAACTGTTCTTTTGCATGTTTGGCCATGTTATTAACTTTATTTCTTTGTGTTTTGTATTTGTTTACAATATTGGAAGTATTATTCTTTTTAACAAGTTTATGCAGCCTGTCATGTAGCGCATTTCTTTACGGATGGTTGAATTGAACCACAATTTTTCATTTGGTCTTATTGTTACGAGTTTAACCGGGATATTTTTTTTAGCAATTTTAAGATATTTATCTGTGAATACTTTAGCCATATCATCAACATCTTCAGCAGACATCATAATATTTCCCCAATCAAAGTTATGAATTTCATAGTTTAAACTGTCTTAGTCGCAATATTTGTATAACCAAACTTCCCGCTCATAACGATGTCGACGACTATATGGTATTTTAAGAGTATGTAGCTTCGCGATTGCTTATATTTCGATCAGCAGTTATAACACCTGAAAAAATAATTTCGCATTCATCGGAAAATAAACCAGGATCGAACAATGCATTTAGCCTTGATGGTTCACAAATACAATTAAACAACTTAAAATTTAACATGATATCATGTAAGCGGGTACTGTTATCCGACTAGAGGCTAACATTTATGTCACCAGTTACAACAATCCTACTAGAATGCCCTTTCAATCGAAATGTGAAAGTTTTCCCAAAAGACCTAAGTTGCCCCGGGTGACCGATATAAAGTACAAACTAAAAATTTTTAACTTAAAAAAATTCTTTCGACCCAAATCAATTCCCCACCAATAAATTCTAGATCGTGTCTTCTTTTTGAGCATATTTGGTCAGAAATGTACACTAAAACTCCACCGCCAAAACAATTTCGATCGTTTCTGAAAGGCTCGTTGTAACCCGGAATTAAATTATATTGCGACAGGATGCTCTCATCTAAATGACTTTTGGCAATACATATAACAGATGCATCATGAGCCACAATTTCTAAATAGTCAAGTTTGTTTCTAATACCTTTTGCATTTATATGGAAAGTGGTAAATTCCCCGTCGTTACTCGGTCCGGAGTTTTCAGCAACATCATCAGAGTTGAAAAAGCAGTAACTTAAATGAACTGATTTTATAGAAAGAGATGAATATATATCTATCGAGAAAAAATGTATTTTTTTTCATAATTTTAAATAGAAATGTAAATATCAATAATAAACTAGATTTTGGAAGCCATTCTGACTTAAAATAAACCTTTTTGACATTAAATCTTAGCGTAGTGTAAAACATGCCCATTGCCACTCTGTACGCGTTTATATCATAACCCATTGTCGAAAAATTGCAAAGAAATAATATTCATGTATCCAACAAAGTGACAATAGACGATATAGACAAAGTATCTTTACGATCACAAACAATTCAAATAAAGAGACAAAAGAGCTTCCAGAGCGACAAAAAAGAAAGAGATATATGCATATAAGCAAAATATAAAGGAAAACAATCATATTAATAAAGCAAATACACGACTTGTGAAACAACGGCAGTAGAATACCGAAGGAACAAGGGAAGCGATGACTACAGAAATCGAAGTCCAAAGACATGGCAGAAACGGTAACAGATAAAAACAAAGACAAAACAAGGACGTGAGACAGCTACAATGCACGGAAATAAAAAGGTAACATTAAGAACTAAGGCACTCATAGTGTGAACTCCCATGCAAACCGGGAGTGACATCAGGTGCTCCGGAAGGGTAAGCATGTCCTGCTCCACTAGCGACACCCGTCACACTATCAGTGAGGTATATATTGTTTTGAAAATACTGATATTAGGCTGATTGGAATTGTCATTATCTAACCCTTAGACAAAACCAATAAAAATCCATGGTACGTGTTACTTCTCTAACCCTTGAATTATCCTTTGGAGAACCACCAGTGCACATATAATATACATATCAGATTATATAAGCAATAAATAAATACATAGATAAATAAGTAAATAGATAATAAATAAATACACAATAAGTAAATAGATATATGCAAATAGGTAAATAAACAATGACATTTAAATATGCAAGTGGTCGCTGAAAACTTGTATCAAAAAGAATTCGAGTAGACCTTCATACCATTTCCTTTTAACCCGTTTTGGATATTTTAGCTGTTTTTTAGTTTGTATATTTTGGTTTAATTTTACCATTTAATTGTGGTCTACCCTACCATTTTTACTTTGTTCATACCAAAGTATTGATGTGTAGCAAAATATAAGTGTGTTTGTAAACATTATGGATTTATTATTGAGTTGTAATATTCTATGTGGAAATAAATTACTGGATTACATATCAATTTCGTTTCTGGAAATATATTACTGGATTATATATAAATTTAGTTGATAATAGAAGGTAAGAGCGTTTACTAAAAATTACATAAAATCCATTAATACATAACTAAGTTACCACGTGTGACCGTAACAAAATAAGGCGCATTCATTGTGATCATTTAAGCGTAAAAGTTGAAAAGTAATACTGAGCCTATAATTGTTCAAATATTGTTAAACATAAGATGAAATTAATACACATTATATACACAAGACATGTTTTATTTATCAAGTCGCTGGTAGATCAGTAATTATTTAAATATATTTCCTAGAAGCTATTCACGAATCATGATTTATGAATTGACAGAATTTAATAAGCTTTTGGCGCACAAATGAGTCAAAATATCAATAGAAAATTAAAAAAAAGGTATACTGGTGAAAGTATTCTCATCCTGCAACTCGGCAATGGTTGATGATTGCCTATTTATAGTTGTTTCATGTTCCACTAATTTTATAATATGTTTGTGTATTACAACCTGATGTTCATTTATAATTTCAGCCTGTTTGTTTACAGTATCTTGGAGAGGCTTAATCAAGGTGTCAATCATTTGTTTTCATTTTATTTCCAGTTGGTCACATATAGAACTACCCAATTTGGGAACAATTTTATTAATAAAAGAATCATCTTTTAATACACTACACACAAGTTCATGTATATTAAAGGTAGTGCCCGGTATCCTTGCTTTGATCAACTCAACCTTTGTATCATCTACTGTTGGTCTGCTCAAATTCTCAGCTGAGTAACTTAATGTTCTAGCTTTAGTTTGTCGGGACGTTTGTTTCACTTGTGCTGGTAAATCATCTGGACTAAAAGAACTTTTACGTTTAGGGGTGGCAGTACTTTCACCTGAATCAGTAAAAGAAATGTTGACATTGTTGACATTGGTCGTCGTCATTTTGTTTATATTGTTTTTCGACCTACTCGATAACTTGTTCTTAAATGTTCTTTTATGACATTTTTTTATTACCCACACCATTGCCATTTCAATATTCAATCCTTATTACATGATTTATTACTTCATATTCAAATAATTTACAAAATCGCCCGGAATTAATTCACAAATAAGGCTCGCCTATTATTTCATGACCATCGTCGCTGACGCATGCCC
>MJUU01004059.1:66480-91650 GCA_002080025.1 Modiolus philippinarum
AAATACAAAACAGAAGACAAAACCAAAAAAAAAAGATACAAAAAAAAAAACAACAACAAAGGCAAACCGGGAAAAAAAACAAACAAATGTTAGTGATGGTTGTAAAGTGTGAAAATGTTCTTCAAAGGTCCTACTCACTCACACAATATTAGTATCATACTGATGTCTTTGTTGTGTAGCTTATAAAGAAAGGAAAAATTTTATTGACCTACTTGTGATTTTTACTGATAAAAAAAATAATCTTTACCTGGCAAAGGAACTTCCCATCTGTATTTGTTGGTTTATTCTCTAAAAGGGCATAATGAACAAATGCACAATTCGTTTAGTTTTGGCCAGTGACGTTCTCTTACATCGATTTAATGGATAATATTTTAAATAATCATAAATACAGTAATAGACACCCAACTTACAAGGAATAACATGTCATTTCGTTAATGCTGAACATGTAATTATAATAATTATGCTATTCTTGTAGTGATAAAACAAGGCATTTATGTTTATAAATGAGAAATAGATAACATTACTCATGAAATAATGGAAAACTTGCATTTACAGATCTTGGATTAAGAATAAATGTGTCTAGTCTAGTTTGGATCTCACCATAAAATTTACATTTTCATGATAAACCTATCAACTATTCCAATATAGTTCCTGCAATTTTCAAGGAAAAGAAACGATAAACAATAATTGAAATATATCTGTAAAGAGAGGGGAAACTTTGCATTACTATTTTGTGGTAGAAGTGACATTAAGAGTAATTTGAGTATCATGGAATATTCCTCTTGCATATCTAAACAATTTCGGATTTTGATGCGTAGCTCAGATAATTTTATTTTGGCATATCTGTAGATTGATCCTTAAAGCTTGGCTAAAAACAAATTTAACATCGATCTTTTGTAAAAATATGAAAGGCTGAAATTTCCCATATTTATTTATTAAGGTAAAACCTATATTAAATCAAATTTTGGATGAAATTATGCAACATTAATAAGTACAATACGAGTTTTTATCGTTTTTTTTTTGCTTGAAAAAAATTTTAAACATATCTCACTTTTATTGATATCGACCATTCAAACTGATTGATGCCCCGGGACCGAAGTCGCGAAAAGTGAGACTTACGTGTGCAAAGTATGATGACGGCGGCAGAGGTGCAGTAGCATGGATTTTAATTTTATGATTTTTTATCAGTACATTTTGTCAATAAATATAAGTGGTATGTCAATGAAATTGGTGTATATTTTGGTACTGGATAGAATATACAAATCTGATATATTACCTTTGTCTGCGACTTAAACGGCATGATCCAGTGAACACGTTAATTTTAATTAGTTTAGTTTTCGTTAATTATTTGTGGTAGGACATATTTAACGTAGTTAGGTCTTAGTTAGCATATTACAGTCTGTCATATTACTTCTGTTCTTTACCAGATATTGATTGGTTTTGGGTAGAACATGGTACAGTCCTTGTATCAGTAGCCGTTACTTATTGACGGATTGTTGACTGATTGATGACGGATTTTTGACTGA
The DNA here is from genome assembly GCA_002080025.1 of Modiolus philippinarum. Taxonomy (NCBI): domain Eukaryota; kingdom Metazoa; phylum Mollusca; class Bivalvia; order Mytilida; family Modiolidae; genus Modiolus; species Modiolus philippinarum. Next base: position 68,007 of record MJUU01004059.1, read on the forward strand.
TTGGTGACTGATTTTTCACTGATCGATGACGGATCCATGAATAACGGATGTGTACGTATTTTACGGATGCAAACGTATTTTACGGATGTAAACGCATTTTACTGATCGCATCCGTCAATTACGTGTTGTATCAATCAGTAAATCACGTATGACGGATACGTAAATATTTGGAATTTTAAGGCAAAACGAATAAACATAATATTATTCTCGTATGTTTCCAAATTGTTAGATACATCTTTTTCGAATATAAAAAAAAACAGTTTGGTTGAATTACGAATGCTGTATTTTGTTTCAATTTAAATCGTTTACATGTATTTGTGAATGAGAACTGGATATCTAAACTGCATAATACAAGTCTGCGTTTTAGACTCGATCTTTGCAAATGACGAAAACAATATTTGTTTGCAAATTTTATACATCATATTCTTTCAAATCTGTTTTATATTTTACACAACATAATTTTAATGAATTTTGACATATTTAAGTCTTCAAAAGTTAGATTTTAGTGTGCGGTTTAAAGTCTTCTGTCTATAAAAATGACCAAAACAATTTAAATATTTTGAAAACTTTTTCCATCATATCCTTTCGAAGGAGTTTAACTTTGTCGAAACTCAATTTTAATCAATTTTAACATATTTAAGGCTTGAAAAGTTAGATTTTTTGAGTGCGGTTTAAAATCTGTCTATGGAAATGACCAAAGCAATTTAATTTTTTTTGAAAATTTTACTTCATACAATCCTTTTGAAGGAGTTTTTTATTTTGCGAATCACAATTTTAATAAATTTTAGCATATTTAAGGGTTGACAAGTTAGATTTTAGTATGCGGTTTAAACTCTGTCTATAAAAATTACCAAAACAATTGAAATATTTTTAAAATCTTATTCATCATATCCTTTCAAAGCAGTTTTATCTTTTGCGAAACAAAATTTTAATGAATTTTGATCTATTTAAGGCTTGAAAAAATAGATTTTTAGTCTGTGGTTTAAACTCTGTCTATAAAAAATGACTAAAACAATTGAAATTTTTTGAAAATTTTATTCATCATATCCTTTCGGAGGAGTTTTATATTTTGCGAAGCACAAGTTTAATGAATTTAAGCATTCTTTTAGGTTGAAAAAACATGATTGTTTGGTTTGCGGTTTAAACTCAATCTTTAAAAATGACCAAAACAATTCAGTTTTTTTTAAATTTTATTTCATACAATCCTTTTGAAGGAGTTTTTTTTTGTTTTGCGAATCACAATTTTAATGAATTTTAGCATGTTTAAGGGTTGGAAAGTTAGATGCATAGTCTGCGGTTTAAACTCAGTTGATAAAAATTGACAAAACAATTTGAATTTCTTGAAAATTTTATTCAATATATCCTTTTAAAGGAGTTTTATCTTTTGTGAAACACAATTTTAATGAATTTTCACATATTTCAGGCTTGAAAAGTTACATTTTTAGAGTGTGGTTTAAACTCTGTCTATAAAAATGACCAAAACAATTGAAATATTTTGAAAACTTGATTCATCATATCCTTTCGAAGGAGTTTTATCCTTTGCGAAACCCAATTTTAATTAATTTAACATATTTAAGGCTTGAAAAGAGTGCGGTTTAAACTCTGTCTACAAAAATGACCAAAACAATTTAAATATTTTTGAAAATTTTATTCATCATATCCTTTTGAAGGAGTTTTATCTTTTGGGAAACACAATTATAAAAATTTTCAGCATATTTCAGTTTGAAAAGTCAGATTTTAAGTCTGCGAATTAAACTCAGTCTGTAGAAATGACCAAAAGAATTTAATTTTTTTTTAATTTTCTATTCATCATAGCCTTTTGAATGAGTTTCATATTTTGCAAAACACAATTTGAATGAATTTAAGCATTCTTTTAGGTTAAAAGATCAGATTTTTGGTTTGTGGCTTACACACAATCTTTAAAAATGACCAAAACAATTCTGTTTTTTGAAAATTTTACTTCATACAATCCTTTTGAAGCAGTTTTTTTATTTTGCAAATCACAATTTTAATGAATTTTAGCATGTTTAAGGGTTGAAAAGTTAAATGCATAGTCTGCGGTTTAAACTCAGTTTATAAAAATTGCCAAAACAATTTAAATTTCTTGAAAATTTTATTCATCATATCCTTTTGAAGGAGTTTTATCTTTTGTAAAACCCAATTTTAATGAATGTTCACATATTTAAGGCTTGAAAAGTTAGATTTTTAGAGTGCGGTTTAAACTCTGTCTATAAAAATGACAAAATAAATTGAAATGTCTTGAAAATTTCATTCATCATATCCTTTCGGAGGAGTTTTATCTTTTGCAAAACACACCTTTAATGAATTTTAACATTTTCGAGGCCTGAAATAGATTTTTAGAGCGTGGTTTAAACTCTGTCTATGAAAATAACCAAAACAATTTAAATATTTTTGAAAATTGTATTCATCATATCCTTTTGAAGGAGTTTTATCTTTTGCGAATCACAATTTTAATAAATTTTAGCATATATAAGGGTTGACAAGTTAGATGCTTAGTCTGCGGTTTAAACTCAGTCTATAAAAAATGCCAAAACAATTTAATTTTTTTTTTAATTTTATTAATCATATCCTTTCGAAGGAGTTTGTTATTTTGCGAAACACAATTTTAATGAATTTTAGCATACATAAGGGTTGAAAAGTCAGATTCTTAGTGTGCGGTTTAAACTCTGTCAAAAAAAAAAATGACCAAAACAATTGAAATATTTTGAAAATCTTATTTATCATATCCTTTCAAAGGAGTTTTATCTTTTTCGAAACACACTTTTAATGAATTTTAACATATTTAAGGCTTGAAAAGTTAGATTTTTAGTCTGTGGTTTAAACTCAGTTTTTTTGAAAATTTAACTTTATGCAATCCTTTTGAAGGAGTTTTTTATTTTGCGAATAACAATTTAAATGTATTTTAGCATATTTAAGGGTTGAAAACTTAGATGCATAGTCTGCGGTTTGAATTCAGTCTATAAAAATTGCCAAAACAATTTAAATTTCTTGAAAATTTTATTCATCATATCCTTTCGAAGGAGTTTTTTTATTTTGCGAAACTGAATTTTAATGAATTTTAGCATACATAAGAGTTGAAAAGTCATATTTTTAGTGTGTGGTTTAAACTCTGTCTAAAAAAATGACCAAAACAATTGAAATATTTTAAAAATCTTATTCATCATATCCTTTAGAAGGAGTTTTATCTTTTGCTAAACACAATTTTAATGAATTTTAACATATTTAAGGCTTGAAAAATTAGGTTTTTAGTCTGTGGTTTAAAGTCTGTCTATAAAAGTGGCCAAAACAATTGAAATTTTTTGAAAATTTTATTCATCATATCCTTTCGGAGGAGTTTTATCTTTAGCGAAATACACCTTTAATGGATTTTCACATTTTCAAGGCTTGAAAAGTTAGATGTTTAGTCTGCGGTTTAAATTCAGTCTGTAGAAATGACCAAAACAATTTAAATTTTTGAAAATTTTTTCATCATATCCTTTCAGAGGAGTTTTATATTTTGCGAAACACAATTTTAATGAATTTTAGCATACATAAGGGTTGAAAAGTCAGATTTTTAGTGTGCGGTTTAAACTATGTCTATAAAAATGACCAAAACAATTGAAATGTTTTGAAAATTTTATTCATCATATCCTTTCGGAGGAGTTTTATCTTTCGCAAAACACACCTTTAATGAATTTTCACATTTTCAAGGCGTGAAAAGTTTGATTTTTGGTCTGCGGTTTAAACTCAGTCTGTAGAGATGACCAAACAATTTAATTTTTTTGAAAATTTTATTCATCATATCCTTCCAATGAGTTTTATATTTTGCGAAACACAATTTTAATGAAATTAAGGATTTCTTTTAGGTTGAAAGATCAGATTTTTGGTGTGCGGTTTACACTCAATCTTTAAAAATGACCAAAAGAATTAAGTTTTTTGAAAATTTAACTTCATACAATCCTTTTGAAGGAGTTTTTTATTTTGCAAATAACAATTTTAATGTATTTTAGCATATTTAAGGGTTGAAAAGTTAGATGCATAGTCTGCGGTTTGAACTCAGTCTATAAAAATTGCCAAAACAATTTAAATTTCTTGAAAATTTTATTTATCATATCCTTTCGAAGGAGTTTTTTTATTTTGCGAAACAGAATTTTAATGAATTTTAGCATACATAAGAGTTGAAAAGTCAGATTTTTAGTGTGTGGTTTTAACTCTGTCTAAAAAAATGACCAAAACAATTGAAATATTTTAAAAATCTTATTCATCATATCCTTTCGAAGGAGTTTTATCTTTTGCTAAACACAATTTTAATGAATTTTAACATATTTAAGGCTTGAAAAGTTAGATTTTTAGTCTGTGGTTTAAAGTCTGTCTATAAAAGTGACCAAAATAATTGAAATTTTTTGAAAATTTTATTCATCATATCCTTTCGGAGGAGTTTTATCTTTTGCGAAACACACCTTTAATGAATTTTCACATTTTCAAGGCTTGACAAGTTAGATTTTTAGTCTGCGGTTTAAATTCAGTCTGTAGAAATGACCAAAACAATTTAAATTTTGGAAAATTGTATTCATCATATCCTTTCGGAGGAGTTTTATATTTTGCGAAACACAATTTTAATGAATTTAAGCATTCTCTTAGGTTGAAAGATCAGATTTTTGGTGTGCGGTTTACACTCAATCTTTAAAAATGACCAAAAGAATTCAGTTTTTTGGAAATTTAACTTCCTACAATCCTTTTGAAGGAGTTTTTTACTTTGCCAATCACAATTTTAATGTATTTTAGCATGTTTAAGGGTTGACAAGTTAGATGCATAGTCTGCGGTTTAAACTCAGTCTATAAAAATTGCCAAAACAATGCTTAAAAAAATTATTCACCATATCCTTTCGAAGAAGTTTTTTTTTTATTTTGCGAAACACAATTTTAATGAATTTTAGCATACATAAGGGTTGAAATGTCAGATTTTTAGTGTGCATTTTAAACTCTGTCTATAGAAATGACCAAAAACAATTGAAATATTTTTAAGATTTTATTCATCATATCCTTTCAAAGAAGTTTTATCTTTTGCGAAACACAATTTTAATGAATTTAAACATATTTAAGGCTTGAAAAGATAGATTTTTAGTCTGTGGTTTAAACTCTGTCTATAAAAATGACCTAAACAATTTAGTTTTTTGAAAATTTTCTTCATCATATTCCTGTCGAAGATTTTTTATTTCATGAATCACAATTTAAATGAATTTTAGCATATTTAGTGTTTTAAAAGAAGGATTTCCCAGTCTTTCGTGTATCATTTTTATTTTGTTTTGTTTTTTTTTCTTTGTCATTCCATTTTTGTTTCGCTCTTAGTTGCATTCCTGTTATTGTCTAACAATTAACTTTAAACCACTTGTATAAATTATTTTAATATTGTTTTTTTTAACAAATTGAATTTGTCTATTTTCGACGATTGGTCAAATCAGATGTGCTTCCAAATTTTAATGCATTCGAGCAAACTGTATTATATTCTGTGCATTCCCTAACGTACAAGCAGAAACATCAAGTTAATATAATATTAACCTTAACGTACGGATTAAATATACCTAGGGTTTTATAATATTTTTTTTTTATATTTCAATTATAAATTAAACGAAATTATCATTTCGCAAAATGTATTAACTTGAAAGATGACGTAAGGCTATCAATCAGTCATTTACGGATAGGACCGATCAGTCATCCGTCAGTCACGTAATTTACGCATTGTATCCGTCAAATACGTGAATTACTTTTCATATCCGTCAGACTTTGACGGATTGTTGACTGATCGATCACTGACCGATGACTGATCGTTGACGGCTGACGGATCGCTTAATGATCGCTCTTTTAGTAACGGCTACTGCAGCAAGGACTGTAGTCTTGTAAATCACCTTTGTCTGTTACCTCAATTGCATAGCCCATTAAACATTTTCATGATTAGTTTAGTGTCTAAGCAAATATTAGTAGTAAATTAATGACATGTAGAATATTTGTTGGTCTTGGGTATTAAACGACAGTCTGTCGTTGTTTTTTTTTTTTTTTTTTTTTTTTTTTTTTTTGTAAATTACCTTAATTTCATGATTTAGTGATCATGTCGAGTTTTCCTGACTAAATCAGTTTCTCAGTAACTTTGTAATTTTTTAATTTATAGTCAGGTAATAGACTAGAATATTTTCCCGATGTAATGGAAACAGCTCAGTGCTCTGTTGCCCGAAGCCAACGGCTGATTTATTTCCATTACCGAGGAAAAATTATCTTGAGCTAGTGTCTGACTACACTTTAAATAACTGTTTTATTACCTAATCTGCACAAGATAGAAATAAGCTGCCGAAATGGCCGGCTTCAAAACTCAAATTTACTACAAAATATTTCACTTATATTATTATTCTGATATATTAATTATCATCGGGAGCGAAAATGCTTAGTGAATCTTAACACATATAATTGATTTTTATAAAAAAAATTAATATTTTAATTATCTGCAAATGTGCAAAGTGATAAAAAATACCTCATGTTGAATCATTTTGAATCAAATGGTTTTGGTATTAGACTTACAAATATTTTGGTTTGATCTGCACTGATGAGACATAAAGTGTCGAAATGCGTATAGGCAGAAAACAAATTAACAATAACTTCGGTGTTTTGTTATTTATTACCACTCGGCCGGCACTAACGTCACTTAATACCTTTTAAAAATGGTTAGGAGAGGTAACTAAATACCGAAGTTAATGTGAATTTGGTGTATGCATATGCGCATTTCGACAACTTATGTCATTTATATAGCAAACAAATTAACTATTTTTAAAAATTTCGAAATAAATGTAGTTTATAATCGTTTTTTCTAATAGCCAAAAACATTCCATGTAAGAAAATATCATAGATAAACTTGATTGATACATATCAGATATAAATATATATTCCAGTAACTAAAAACTTTGCATTGAATGATAAACTTGATATTATAGGATCACTTTTACAATCCATTTTCTTTTATTAAAAAGTGAAATTCAAAAGGATAATGTTAATAATAATAATAGTTCACTATTGTTAGAACCAATACAAAAAATGAACGTATGATAAAAACAATTCCATACATAAAAAACACTTGTATGTCCACTATATTTTGAAAACTGTTCACTATTTTTTTCTTGATCCACTATCAATATCATTTTTCTCAACTTTTAAACCGAGTAATTTCAAAAGATTAATCGCACTTTTTTATTTAGAAAAATAAATAACTCCTGAGTTAGTTTTATATTCACATTATTTCGTGACTATCGAAATGTGAATGGAAATATAATCTATAAACGTTTTAAACTAATATTATTTCATCTGATCTGAGAAATGATTTTGTTTTACTGTTACGAAATAATGTAGATCTGGGAAAATAAAAAAAAAATATGTAGGTATCTGTGTTTAGTTAATGGTAAAAATATATCATATTTCTTACCAAACAGTAGCTTTTGAAGTTAAAAAAAATAATTAAGCAGTGTTTTGTTTGTAAAAATAAGGTTGAAACTATGCATCTCTTAAATCAGCAGATTTGTTCAAATGTTAAAATGTATTCTACTTAAAGGTAATGCATGGTATAATGATATAAAGTCCACATTTTAAGTTAGTATATACATTATATAGGGATTATACATCTTAACAACAAATCAGTAGTAATTCTTAAAAACAGAAATATTCAATTATGTACACATTTTTAGATACAACGGCAAAGTGTAGCTCCTTTAAACATTCATATTTTACTAAATAGTTGTCCTGTGTATCAGGTATAGAAACATTATACCCAAAATCAAATAAAACATTATATTTTAGCATTTAACAAAAAACGGCAGTAGAATACCGAAGGAACAAGGGAAGCGATGACTACAAAAATCGAAGTCCAAAGACATGGCAGAAACGGTAACAGATAAAAACAAAGACAAAACAAGGACGTGAGAAAGCTACAATGTACGGAAATAAAAAGATAACATTAAAAACTAAGGTACTCATAGTGTGAACTCCCATGAAAACCGGGAGTGACATCAGGTGCTCCGGAAGGGTAAGCATGTCCTGCTCCGCTAGCGACACCCGTCACACTATCAGTGAGTCAATCCGGGGTTGAGTCAAATCCGGTTATGTCAAATCCGTGAAGACGTGAAATCTAGCTGAAAATGTCTGTTTTCATTTGGGACACAGACACGTCATATCTGTCAATGATGTCACGGTGACGGCCATAAAATTTCTGAAGGGATGAAAGTAACAAAGGCTGAACAAATCCCTGACTAAGCAGCTTTTGGGACAGTGTTTTTGCTCTAACTAAAAAGTCACTGTATAAACTGCACGCCCGACAGTAACGAATCAACTGTGAAATGTACACTCCATAGGCTGGAGAGGCAGGTATATTGCTGCTCAGAAAGGGAAAGTTTTTTTAAGAATTTTTCCTACATTTTTGGGGCAAGGGTTGCTTATTTCGGTATGTTAAAATAAACAGATGATGTGAAGAAACTAGCTTGGACTCAATTTGGATTGACGGTTCAGTTCTCAATTACTTCATTGCTATAACATCTCAAAACATTATTACATAGGCAATTGTAGGACATATATTCAGATTTTTACGATCATTACATTTAAATGTCGAAAAATTGAAAATATTCTATATAGCGAAAATTACCAGTTCTTTTTTCAACACTTTTGACATTAAAAGTCATTGGTCTTTTATGGTGTTATTTTTATAACTTTGTGTCACAACTCATTAGATAGGTACAAAAGAAAAAACACCATGAAAATAAAAAAAAATACATGATAAAATATGTATTATTAATAGCAGCAAAGGGATTGATTTCTTGCGATAATGTGTTGAGGATGTTAGTGAAAAGAATCTATAATTCGCAGAATTTTTTACCCGAGATATCACGTAATATATGGAAGAATCCGGACAAGAGTTGGACGAATAGGCTTCTCGTCATCCGTCACGTTTTTCGTCAATTGACGGATTGGACGAATAACAAGTCGTCACGTCAATTACCTGATCGCTGACTGACCGCTGACTGATCCCTGACGAACGGATGACGGCTGCCTGATCGTTTATTCTGTAAGGGCTTCGTTGCACAGTACAGTATGAAACAATATTTGAAATTATCAGTATCTTTAGATGCATATGTTCTGCCAAAGGATTAGTTACATATCAATAATTTGAAGCATTTGTAATTATATATGATCGGTGAAGTTTGCATGATCTCAGACTTACCCAAAACTTTTTATGGAACCTCTTCTTTTCATTGTGATTTGGAAAAGAACTTCATTTCATCTGATTAGTGTTAATCGGCAAGGCCACATGGTTTCAATGCAAGAAAAGTCAATATTTGGACATCTTTCAAAGTTTACCAAGTAAAAATGTGGATACACAGAATTCAAATGGTATCTACCAGAAAAGTTGTTACTGTTCTTGTTGTAAAGAAAAAAATGTGAGATCAGGCTATCTCAAGTGAACGGCATGATGACTAATATGGCAATATAGTGGCTAGCAAGCAAGATGCTCAATCAAATTAATTATGAGACCTTGGGATTAACTTGTAATGTAAAAGATCGCATTCAATTCTAGTAGAGCATATTGCCTATTGGTGACGTAGCAACATTCAAAGTTTAAAATCAATATTCGAAATTGTATATAAAAAATCCAGACAGTAAACTATGATATAATATTATTAAAATTACGCTGAAGTCAATTGCAAGCCAGTTTCAACTGCAAAGGTTATTTTTAATTTAGGATGCATTATATTGAGAATATGTACCCATATACAAACCATGTCAAAGCCTGTGTCATAAGAAGATCCTTGAATAACAGAAAAACATATGAAAGCCTTTTTTTTCACGCGGTTTTGGTATATGGACTTCCAAATATTTTGGTTTGATCTACACCGATGAGGCATAAGTTGTCGAAATGCGCATATGCAGAAAATAAATTAACAATAATTTCGGTATTTTGTTATTCATTACACTCGACCGTCACTGACATCACTTAGTATCTTTTAAAAATGGTTAGGAGAGGTGACTTAAAACCGAAGTTACTGTGAATTTGGTTTCTGCGTATGTATGGCACGCGAAAGTCACAAAAATTCGAGAAGTATTGTATCTCGTCGAGATACCGGGTTTCTCGGTCAAGATACCAGGTTTCTCGCTCAAAAACCCATCATCTCGATCGGGATAGAAAGTATCTTGACGAGATACTAGGTTTCTCGTTCAAGATACTAAGTTTCTCGCCAGAAACCTTCATTTCCGATCGAGATCGAGAGTTTTGTTAAATGCAAGATTTTCTATCTCGATCGTTATACTGAAATTTTGTCCAGATTCACAGGTTCTCGCTTAAGACCCTCAATCTCGAAGTGCGAGTATTGAGAAGAAATCTCGAGATTATTGTTTGGCTCACGAGATTTCAATCCTGATGGTGATTGGTTTGGGTCAATTATTACATCCTGTCGAAAATCTCGTAAGAAACGAACTCTCGACCGAGATGAAATGCTTGACACGAGATTTTCATCTCGTGTTCTGATTGGTTAAAATTAATTAATAAATCTCAGTGAAAAACATACAATCTCGATCGAGATAAAGGGTTTTAAGCCAATATTTATGCCAAGTTTAGAGCTTTTTAACGAGATACTGGGTTTCTCGTGCGAGATACATGTACTAGGTTTTACTTACTAAATAAGGTTTAAAATTATGAATTATTTTACCACGCACATCAAATTAAGTCTATATTGACCAAGCAAATTAGATTTATGCCATATTGACCAAATAGTATATAAAATAAAGGAATTTATATACCAAACAAATTTAATTCAGTCAGTTTTTACCAAATAGATATTAATTAAGTTAAAAATAAGTGTACCCAGAAAATTTTATTCAGTCAATTTTAACCAAACAAAGCTTAAAAAGGAAATTTATATACGTAGTATATTTATTTTAGTCAATTTTTACCAAATTCATGTTCTCGGCATATTTTGTTTTGGTGATTTTTATCAACTTAAGCTTCAAATAAATCTATGTACCCGGCATATATATTTAAGTCAATTTTTACCAAATAAGCTTAAAATAAGGGAATTTATGTACACATATTTATTTTAGTGTATTTTTTTACAAAAGTAAGCTTAAAATACGGGTATTAATGTACACGGCAGATTTATTTTAGTCAATTTTTACCTCAAAAAGCTTGAAATAAGGGAAAATATGTAGCCAGCTTATTTTTAAGTCTATTTTTAGTCATTTTTTTCCAAACAAAACCGAATATAACGGAATTTATGTACCTGTCATATTTATTTTAGTCAGTTCTTAGCAAAGTAAGCCTAAAATAAGGGAATTCATATACCAGGCATATTTATTTTAGTCAATTTTTACCAATCGAAGCTTAATATAGGGAAAATTATGTACCCAGCATATGTATTTAGTCATTTTTACCAAACAAAGCTGAAATAAGGAAAATGTACCCGGCATATTTATTTTAGTCAATCATACCAAAGTAGGATTAAAATAAAGGAATTTATGTACCCTGCATATTTATTTTAGTCAATTTTTAACAAACAAAGCTAAAAATAAGGGAATTCATGTACCTTGCATATTTATTTTAGTCAATTTTTAACAAACAAAGCTAAAAATAAGGGAATTTATGTACCTGGCACATTTATTTTAGTCATTTTTTACCAAAGTATGCCTAAAATAAGGGAATTCGTGTACCCGGGATATTGATTTTGTTCATTTTTTACCAATCAAAGCTTAATATAAGGAAAATTATGTACCCAGCACTTTTTTTAGTCATTTTGCACCAAACAAAGCTGATAATTAGGAAATTCATGTACCCTGCATATCTATTTTAGTCAATTTGTACCAAATTAAGCTTAACAAAATCTATGTAACCGGCATACTATTTTACCAAACAAAGCTTAAAATAAGGAAAGTTTTGTACACGGCGTATTCATTTTAGCCAATTTTTACCAAAAAAAGCTTGAAATAAGAGAAATCATAAACCCAGCATATTTCTAAGTCTACTTTTAGTCAATTTATACCAAATAAAGCTTAAAATAAGGGAATTTATGTACCCGGCATTTTTTTTTAGTCAAATTATACCAAACAAAGATGAAAATAAGGACATTTATGTACCCGGCATATTTATTTAAGTAAATTTATACCCCAAAAAGCTGACAATAAGGGAATTTATGTACCGGGCATATTTATTTTAGTCAATTTATAACAAACATAGCTTAAAATAAGGGAATTTATGCACCCCGCATATTTATTTTAGTCATTTTGGCTTTACATTTAGATCATATTGGTTATTTGTTCTCTATCATTTTTAAACATCTTTGGATTTCTGGTCTTCCCAATGTTTAGATTTTATCTGCACTGATGAGACATAAATTGTCGAAATGCGCATATGCAGAAAGTAAATTCACAGTAACTTCGGTATTTAGTTATTTGTTACCACTGGGTCAATGCAAGTGTTTGTAGACTGTTAGTCCCCGAGGGTATTCACCAGCCCAGTAGTCAGTACTTCGGTGCTGACCCGAAAGCCGATTATATTTGGAATCTTACAATATCTAAATTTTTGTAAATTTTGTTGAAAACTAAGGAAAATCTCCCTCATGCAAAGCTCTGTCCTTAGCTGATTTGGCTTTACAATTAGATCATATTGGTTATTTGTTCTCTATTAGTTTTTAAACATCTTTGAGTTTCTGGTCTTAGCGAATGTTTAGATTTTATCTGCACTGATGAAACATAAATTGTCGAGATGCGCATATGCAGAAAGTAAATTCACAGTAACTTCGGTATTTAGTTATTTTTTACCAAATTCATGTACCCGGTATATTTTTTTTAGTTAATTTTTATCAAATTAAGCTTAAATAAATCTATGTACCCGGCATATTTCTTTTAGTCAATTTTTACCAAACAAAGCTTAAAATAAGGAAATGTATGTACACGGCATATTTATTTCAGTGTAGTTTTACCAAAGTAAGCTTAAAATAAGGATATTCATGTACATGGCAGATTTATTTTAGTCAATCTTTACAACAAAAGCTTGAAATAAGGGAAATTATGTACCCAGCATATTTTTAAGTCTACTTGTAGGCAATTTTTACCAAACAAAGCCGAAAATAACGGAATTTATGTCCCTGTCATATTTATTTTAGACATTTCTTACCAAAGTAAGCTTCAAATAAGAAAATTCATGTACCCGGCATATTTTTTTAGTCAATTTTTACCAGTCAAAGCTGAATTTAAGGAAAAAGTTATGTACCCAGCATATGTATTTAGTCAATTTTTACCTAGCAAAGCTGACAATAACGAAATTTATATACCCAGCATATTTTTTTTTCATTTTAACCAAACAAAGCTGAAAAAAAGGAAATTTATGTACCCGGCATAATTATTTTAATCAATTTTACCAATAAAGCTTAAAATAAAGAAATTTATGTTCCGGGTATATTTATTTTAGTCAATTTATACAAAACGAAGCTTAAAATAAGGAATTTATTTACCCGGCATATTTATTTTAGTCAATTTTTACCAAATAAAGCTGAAAATATGGGAATTTCTGTACCCAGAATATCTGTTTTGTCATTGTTTTACCAAACAAAGCCGAAAATAAGGAAATTTATGTACCCGGCATGTTTATTTTAGTCAATTTTTACCAAAGTAGGCCTAAAATAAAGGAGTTTATCTACCCGTTATATTTTAGTCAATTAATACCAAACAAAGCTGAAAATAAGGAAATTTAGGTCCTCCACATACTTATTTTAGTCTATTTTGTTGCCACATTAATGTACCCGGCATATTTATTTTAGTCAATTTTTACCAACTAAAGCTTAAAATAAGGAATTTATGTACCCGGCATATTTATTTTAGTCAATTTATACCAAGCAAAGCTGAAAATAAGGAAATTCATGTACCCTGCATATTTATTTTAGTCATTTTTTACCAAACAAAGCCGAAAATAAGATAATTTATATACCCAGCATGTTTTTACCAAACACAGCTGAAATAGCGGAAATTTATGTACGCGGCATAATTATTTTAAGCATTTTTTTACCAATAAAGCTTAAAATAAAAGAATTTATTTTCCCGGTATATTTATTATAGTCAATTTATACCAAACAAAGCTGAAAATAAGGGCATGTATGTACCCGGCATTTTATTTTAGTCAATTTTTCCCAAATAAAGCTTAAAATAAGGGAATCTATGTACCCGGCACATTTATTCTAGTCAAATTATACCAAAAGCTGAAAATAAGAGCATGTATGTAACCAGCATATTAATTTTAGTCAATTTATACCAAACAAAGCTGAAAATAAGGAAGTATGTACCCCGCATACTTTAGTCAATTTTTCTCCAAATTCATGTACCCAGCATATTTATTTTAGTCAATTTTTACCAAAAAAGGCTAAAATAAGGGAATTTATGTACCCAGCACATTTATTTTAGTCAATTTTTACAAATTCATGTACCCGCCACATTTATTTTAGTCGATTTATACCAAACAAAGCTGAGAATTAGGAAATGTATGTACCCTGCATATTTATTTTAGTCATTTTTTTTACCAAACAAAGCTGAAAAAGGGTAATCTATGTACCTGGCATATTTATTTTAGTCAAGTTATACCAAACAAAACTTTTAATAAGTGAATTTATGTACCCTGCATATTTATTTTAGTCATTTTTTACCAAATTCATGTACATGGCATATTTATTTTAGTCATTTTTTACCAAACAAAGCTGAAAATAAGGGAATTTATATACCCAGTATATCCTTTTAGTCATTTTTACCAAAAAAGCTGAAAGAACGGAAATTGATGTACCCGGCATAATTATTTTAATAAATTACCAATAAAGCTTAACATAAAGGCATTTATCCTCCCGGCATTTTATTTTAGTCAATTTTTTACCAAATAAAGCTTAAAATAAGGGAATTTATGTACCCTGCACATTAACTTTGGTCAATTTTTACCAAATTCATGTACAGGACATATTTTTTTTGTCAATTTATATAAAACAAAGCTGAAAATAAGGAATTTATGTACCCTGCATATTTATTTTAGTCATGTTTTACCAAACAAAGCTAAAAATAAGGGAATTTATATACCCAGCATATCTTTTTAGTCATCTTTAACAGACAAAGCTTAAATAACGGAAATTTATGTACCCGGCATAATTATTTTAATCAATTGTAACCAATAAAGCTTAGAATAAAGGAATTTATGCTCCCGGCATATTTATGCTAGTCAATTTATACCAAACAAGGCTTTAAAAAAAAGGAATTTATGTACCCCGCATATTTATTTTAGTCGTTTTTAACCAAATTCATGTACCTGGCATATTTATTTTAGTCAAGTTTTACCAAACAAAGCTGAAAATAAGGGAATTTATGTACTTCCCATACTTATTTTAGTCAATTTTTACCAAATTAATTTACCCGGCATATTTATTTTAGTCAATTTTTACCAAATAAAGCTTAAAATAAGGAATTTATGTACCCGGCATATTTATTTTACTCAAATTATATCAAACAAAGCTGAAAATAAGGGCATTCATGTACCCTGCATATTTATTTTAGTCAATTTTTTACCAAATTAAGCTTCAAATAAGGGCATTTATGTTCCCGGCTTATTGATTTTAGTCAATTTTTACTAAATTCATGTACAGGGCATATTTTTTTTGTCAATTTATACCAAGCAAAGCTGAAAATAAGGAATTTATGTACCCTGCATATTTATTTTAGTCATTTTTTACGCAACAAAAGTGAAATAACGGAATTGTATGTACCCAGCATAATTATTTTAATATTTTTTACCAATAAAGCTTAAAATAAAAGAATTTATGTTCCCGGTATATTTATTTTAGTCAATTTATACCAAACAAAGCTGAAAATAAGAGCATTTATGTATCCGGGATATTTATTTTAGCCAATTGTTTACAAATAAAGCTTAAAATAACGGAATTTATGTTCCCAGCATATTTATGCTAGTCAATTTATACCAAACAAAGCTGAAAATAAGGGCATTTATGTACCCGGGATATTTATTTTAGCCAATATTTCCCAAATAAAGCTTAAAATAAGGGAATTTATGTTCCCGGCATATTTATTCTAGTCAAATTATACCAAAGCTGAAAATAAGAGCATTTATGTACCAAGGGTATACAGTTGGGTGCTGACGCAACATTCCATCCAAGTGCACTCCAAAACCGTTCCTCGCGTGCACTTCGCGTGCACTTGAAAGTGATTCCATGACAGCCTAGAGTGAACTTGTGACCACTTTCAAGTGCACTTGAAAAGATTATGCGATCACGGGAATGATCGCAAAGTCCACTTGAAGTGAACTTCGTGGCAGCTTTGGATTGCTCTTAACGATTGGTCAGTTCAAAATACGTGATATTATTATGACGAAATTAATTTTAAGCAAAGTATGAATACTCGACGACTTCATTCTCTTTTTAATATATTTTGATAATAAATTAAAACAAAAATGCTATTATAAATTATTATGAGCGTTGTTTTGTTTTATTTATATCCATGCTGACGTCACATTATATTCTAAATAAATCTTTCAAAAAGGGTATTTTATCGAGGCCTATGTTCATGCTGGAGACATTAAATTCATATGTAATTTCCAAAAAACTTTGTCAAAAGAATTAATCCAAAAGTTCGAGATATTGTATGTTGGTGCTTATTACAATTGTCGCGACACAACCTTTATATGTATTTTTCCCAAAGTTACCTTATAAGATTGAAATATTTTACTTTTTATCGTTTTCCTTTCTCCCGATACCAAATTTATACATCTTTTGTTAAAAATAACCTCAAGTGGGAGATATTAGGTGTTTGTGCTTATTTCAATTGTCGTACCAGAACATTTACCTTGTAAGACTGAAACATTTTGCATTTTATCTTTTTTCCTTTCTCGCAATTCCAAATCTAAACATCCTTTGTAAAAAAGGACCTCAGAAGTGGGAGTGATTAAATGTTGGTGCTTATTTCAATTGTCGCGTCACAACACATGCAACATTTAGATGTATTTTTCCCAAAATTACCTTCTAAGATTGAAATATTTTCCATTTTAGCTTTTTTCCTTTCTCGCGATACTAAATTTATACATCTTTTGTCAAAAATGTACTCAAAAGTGGGAGATATTATATGTTGGTGCTTATTTCAATTGTTGCGACTCAACATTTATATGTATTTTTCCCCAAAATACTTTATCAGATTGAAATATTTTGCATTTTAGCTTTTTTCCTTTCTCGCGATACTAAATTTATGCATCTTTTTTTAAAATTGACCTCAAAATTGGGAGATATTATATGTCAGTGCTTATTTCAATTGTCGCGACACAACATTTATATGTATTTTTTTCAAAATTGCCTTATAAGACTGAAATATTTTGCATTTTAGCTTTTTTTCTTTCTCGGAATACCAAATTGTTGCATCTTTTGTCAAAAATGATTCCAAAAGTGTGAGATATTATATGTTGGTGCTTATTTCACTTGTCGCAAAACAACATTTATATGTATTTTTCCCAATATTACCTAATAAGATTGAAATATTTTGCATTTTATCTTTTTTTCCTTTCTCGCGATACTTAATTTATACATCTTTTGTTAAAAATGACCTCAAAAGTGGGAGATATTATATATCGGTGCTTGTTTCAATTGTTGCGAAACAACGTTTATATGTATTTTTCCCAATATTACCTTATACAATTGAAATATTTTGCATTTTAGCTTTTTTTCCTTTCTCGCGATACCAAATTTATACATCTTTTTGTTAAAAATAACCTGAAAAGTGGGAGATATTAGATTGCGGTGCTTATTTCAATTATCGTACCACAACATTCACCTTGTAAGACTGACACATTTTGCATTTTATCTTTTTTCTTTTCTCGCAATACCAAATCTGTACATCTTTTGTTAAAAATGACCTCAGAAGTGGGAGTGATTAGGTGTCAGTGCTTATTTCAATTGTAGCGACACAACATTTAGATGTATTTTTCCCAAAATTACTTTCTAAGATTGAAATATTTTTCCATTTTAGCTTTTTTTCCCTCTCGCGATACCAAATTTATACAACTTTTGTCAAAAATGTACCCAAAACTGGAAAATATTATATGATGGTGCTACTTTAAATTGTTGCGACACATCATTTTTATGTATTTTTCCCAAAATTACCTACTAAGATTGAAATATTTTGCTTTTTTCCTTTCTCGCGATACCAAATTGTTGCATCTTTTGTAAAAAAGGAATCCAAAAGTGGGAGATATTATATGTTGGTGCTTATTTCACTTGTTGCAAAACAACATTTATATTTATTTTTCCAAATATTACCTAATAAGATTGAAATATTTTGCATTTTAGCTTTTTTCTTTTCTCACAATACTAAATTAATACATCTTTTGTTAAAAATTACCTCAAAAGTGGGAGATATTATATGTCGGTGCTTACTTCAATTGTCGCGAAACAATGTTTATATGTATTTTTCCCAATAGTACCTTATACAATTGAAATATGTTGCATTTTAGCTTTTTTCCTTTCTCGCTATACCAAATTTATACATCTTTTGTTAAAAATAACCTGAAAAGTGGGAGATATTTGGTGTCGGTGGATATTTCAATTGTCGTACCACAACATTTACCTTGTAAGACTGAAACATTTTGCATTTTATCTTTTTTCCTTTCTTGCAATACCAAATCTATACATCTTTTGTTAAAAATGACCTCAGAAGTGGGACTGATTAGATGGCAGTGCTTATTTCAATTGTCGCGACACAACATTTAGATGTATTTTTCCCAAAATTACGTTCTAAGATTGAAATATTTTCCATTTTAGCTTTTTTCCCTCTCGCGACACCAAATTTATACATCTTTTGTCAAAAAATGTACTAAAAAGTGGACATATTATATGATGGTGCTTATTTAAATTGTCGCGACACATCATTTTTATGTATTTTTCCCAAAATTACCTACTAATATTGAAATAGTTTGCATTTTTGCTTTTTTTCCTTTCTCGCGACACTAAATTTATACATCTTTTGTTAAAATTGACCTCAAAAGTGGAAGATATTATATGTTGGTGCTTATTTCAATTGTCGTGACACAACATTTATATGTATTTTTCACAAAAATACTTCAAAAGATTGAAATATTTTGCATTTTAGCTTTTTTCCTTTCTTGCGACACTAAATTTATACATCTTTTGTTAAAATTGACCTCAAAAGTGGGAGATATTATATGTTGGTGCTTATTTCAAGTGTCACTACACAACATTTATATGTATTTTTTTCCAAAATTACCTTATAGGACTGAAATATTTTGCATTTTAGCTTTTTGTCTTTCTTGTGATACCAAATCGTTGCATCTTTTGTCAAAAATGAATCCAAAATTGGGAGATATTATATATTGGTGCTTATTTCACCTGTTGCAAAACAACATTTATATGTATTTTACCCAATATTACCTGATAAGCTTGAAATATTTTGCATTTTAGCTTTTTTCCTTTCTCGCGATACTAAATTTATACATCTTTTGTTAAAATTGACCTAAAAAGTGGGAGATATTATATGTCGGTGCTTATTTCAATTGTTGCGACACAACATTTATATGTGTTTTTTTCCAAAATTACCTTATATGACTGAAATATTTTCAATTTTAGCTTTTTGTCTTTCTCGTGATACCAAATTGTTGCATCTTTTGTCAAAAATGAATCCAAAATTGGGAGATATTATATGTTGGTACTTTATTCACTTGTTGCGAAACAACATTTATATGTATTTTTCCCAATATTACCTTATAAGATTGAAATATTTTGCATTTTAGCTTTTTTCCTTTCTCGCAATACTTAATTTTTACATCTTTTGTTAAAAATGACCTCAAAAGTGGGAGATATTATATGTCGGTGCTTATTTTAATTGTAGTAACACAACATTTATATGTATCTTTTCCAATATCATCATATAAGACTGAAATTTGTTGCATTTTAGCTATTTTCCTTTCTCGCAATACCAAATTTATGTATCTTTTGTCAAAAATGATTCCAAAAGTGGGAGATATTATATGTTGGTACTTATTTCAATTGTCGCGACACAACATTTATATGTATTTTTCCCAAAATTACCTTATTTAAAACTTCTTTGAAACGATGTGATAAAGTAAAATATTTTAAAAAATGAGTTATTTTATTCATTTGCAAAGATTTAGTATAAACCGCATAATGAAAACCTGACTTTTCAAGCATATTTATGTAAAGATTTACAAAAAGTTATATCGCAACATGTAAAACTTCTTCGAAATGGTATGATAAAGTAAAATATTTAAAAAAGTGAATTATTTGGTCGTTTGTAAAGATTTAGCATAAACGTGACTTTTCAAACATATTTATGTAAAGATTTACAAAAAGCTATATCACAACTGGGACTAATCATTTTTGTAGAGGGAATATATTTTCTGACATGTTTTATAATTTATATATAACTGCATTGGTATTTTTTAGCATCAGCTGATAAAAAAAACGCTACGTGGAAATTAATTTTTATGACCTCAGCTATCGCTTATAAAAATGCGATCTAACTATACATATAAGATAGCCTAGTTTTAAATAGTGATCCTCGCGACAGCTTTGAAGTGCACTTGAAGTTCACTAGTGAACGCGAAAATACCTGTCATGGAATAGCTACCTATTCCAAAAAAGTGAACTTCGCGACAGCTAAGAGAACGCGAAGTGCACTTGAAAAGTGAACTTCAAGTTCACTTTAAGTGCACTTTTTGGAACGTTGCGTCTGCACCCATCTGTATATTTTAGTCATTTATACCAAACAAAGCTGAAAATAAGGAATTTATGTACCCTGCATACTTTTTTAGTCAATTTTTCTCCAAATTCATGTACCCAGCATATTTATTTTAGTCAATTTATAACAGAAAAGGATAAAATAAAGGAATTTATGTTCCCAGCATATTGATTTTAATCAATTTTTACCAAATTCATGTACCCGGCATATTTATTTTAGTCAAATTATACCCAAAAAAAAGCTGAGAATTAGGAAACTTATGTACCCTGCATATTTATTTTAGTCATTTTTTACCAAACAAAGCTGAAAAAAGGGAATTAATGTGCCGGACGTATTTATTTTAGTCAATTTATACCAAACAAAACTTTTAAAAGTGAAATTATGTACCCTGCATATTTATTTTAGTCATTTTTTTACCAAATTCATGTAGATGGCATATTTATTTTAGTCATTTTTACCAAACAAAGCTGAAAATAAGAGAATTTATATACCCAGTATATCTTTTTAGTCATTTTTTACCAAAAAGGCTGAAAGAACGGAAATTTATGTACCCGGCATATTCATTTTAATAAATTATCAATAAAGCTTAAAATAAAGGAATGTATCCTCTCGGCATTTTATTTTAGTCAATTTTTACCAAATAAAGCTCAAAAGAAGGGAATTTATATACCCAGCATATTGACTTTGGTCAATTTTTGCCAAATTCATGTACCAGGCATATCTATTTTAGTCAATTTATATAAAACAAAGCTGAGAATAAGGAAATTTGTGTACCCTGCATATTTATTTTAGTCATGTTTTACCAAACGAAGCTAGAAATAAGGGAATTTATATTCCCAGCATATCTTTTTAGTCTAAATTTTACCGAATTTTGTTTAAAACTAAGGAGTATCTCCCTTATGCATAGCTCTGTCCTTAGCTGAGTTTTGGCTTTTCTATTTAGACCCTTTTGGTTATTTGTTCTCCATCATATTTTACACGTTTCGGTTAATGGACTTCCAAAGGTTTTGGTTTTATCTGCACTGATGAGACATAAGTTGTCGAAATGCGCATATGCAGAAAATAAATTAACAGTAACTTCGGTATTTTGATATTTTTTACCAAACAAAGCTGAAATAACGAAAATTTGTGTACCCGACTTAATAATTTTGATCAATTGTTACCAATAAAGCTTAAAATAAAGGAATTTATGCTCCCGGCATATTTATGCTCCCGGCATATTTATGCTAGTCATTGTATACCAAACAAAGCTTTAAAAAATGGAATTGATGTACCCCGCATATTTATTTTAGTCATTTTAACCAAATTCATGTACCTGGCATATTTATTTTGGTCAATATTTACCAAACAAAGCTGAAAATAAGGTAATTTATGTACCCTGCATTTCTATTTTGGTCATTTTTACCAAATTCATGTACCTTGCATATCAATTTTAGTGAATTTTTACCAAACAAAGCTAAAAATACGGAAATTTATGTACCCGGCATAGTTATTTTTATCAATTTTTGCCAATAAAGCTTGAAATAAAAGAATTTACATCAAAGCTGAAAATATGGGCATTTATGTACCCGGCATATTTATCTGAGTCAATTTTGCCAAATAAAGCTTAAAATAAGGGCATCCATGGACCCAGCATATTTGTTTTAGTCACTTTATACCAAACAAAGCTGAAAGTAAGGGCATTTATGTACCCATCATATTAATTTTAGACAATTTATACCAAACAAAAGTGAAAATAAGGAAATTATGTACGACGCATACTTTTTTAGTCAATTTTTACCAAATTCATGTACCCGGCATATTCATTTTAGTCAATTTTTACAAATTTCATGTACCTGGCATATTTATTTTAGTCAATTCTTAACAAACAAAGCTTGAAATAAGAGAATTTAGTACCCGGCATGTCTATTTTAGTGAATCTTTATCAAAGTAAGCTTAAAATAAGGGAATTCATATACCCGGCATATTTATTTTAGTCAGTTTTTACCAAAAAAAGCTTAAAATAAGGGAAATTATGTACCCGACATAATTTCTTAGTCATTTTTTACCAAACAAAGCTGAAAGCAAGGGAATTTATAAATTTGGCATATTGGTTTTAGTCAATTTTAAACCTGGAAAAATTAGATATCAGAAAAAAAAATCATTTCGCCTATTAATTTATAAATAATTGCTGGAACAACCCAAGGCATGATGTTATTTATACTAATGTAGGCATATGTGTTATGATGAACTAAGATGCATTTCATACTAATCACAAATCATTAGCTTTTGAAGTGGAACAAAATTAAATAAGCAGTGTTTTATTTGTAAGAAAGGTGTTAAAATTTTGCTTTTGTTTAGTCTGCAGATATGTTGAAAGGTAAAAATGTATTCTACTTAAAGGATAGACGTGCAATAACTATATAACATCCATATTTGGAGTTTATATATACATTATACAGGAAATATACATCTTATCAAACAAATAAGTAGTAATTCTAGAAAACTGAAAATTGCCATTTGTGCACATTTCTGAATACAATGTTACTCATTGAAGGATTCTGATTTTACCAAACAGGTCTCCTGTGAATCAGGTATAGCAAACTCATACCCCAAATCAAATAAAACATTTTAGAATTGAAAGCATGAATATTTAGAATTTTGCCCAAATTTTCAGAGGTACATTTGCTTATTTCGACTTTTTCGTCCTTGTTTCGTCTTTGCTTTTTCGCCATGTCTTTGGACTTCGAATTTTGTAGTCATCGCTTTCCTTGTTCCTTCGGTATTCTAATGAAGATGTAAGCAAACTATTGTGGCCTCAATTTGTTGTTAAAACATTATAAAACAG
>MJUU01004059.1:97424-109008 GCA_002080025.1 Modiolus philippinarum
AAAATCCAGAAAAACTGGGACGTAACTTACATTCTTTACGCAATAGGGGATATCGACAGGATATTTTGCACGTGTCCGTTAAATTAGCTTTGGGATCCAGTGACCTGAGGATTTTACACACATACTGGCCTCTCACTGATACTGCCGATGTCTACTGAAATACATGACGATTCTTTACCAAACCCATTTGGAGTTTTGAATTGATTTTCCTTCCGTAGTGCGACAGTGTTTCACCAGCAGACTAGGCTCCTTGAGCTAGCCGGCAGTTTAGCGGCGAGCACTCTTTGACCCATCTTTCAAAATTACGTTTTGTCCCCCCATTTTTCTTTTCTAGATTGTGGTCATGGAGTTAGTAGTCTACCTGTATGGGTTTTATTCGTATGTTTATTCTACGATAGGGAAACGGGACAGAGAAAGGGGAGGTTTGGGTACCCATAAACCGGTTTAACCCTACCGCTGGCTTTTGCTATTGCCGGTACCAAGTCCGGCTGTCCCGAGTTCCGATCGTTGTTTATGTTTGTCTTTTGTATTTTTATTGTGGGTTTTTTTCTTGTGCAGTTCCTATTTACTTTCTGGCATGTGGCTATGTTTTTCGGCCATTGTAGGTGTTTCCTGTTATCTTTTTTATTCCATTTTGTATTTTGGAGAACAATTTCGAGGTTATTTGTTGAAGACCAAATATTATTCAGTGAGTATCCAAATGTAAATGAAAATGTTTTCTCTAAAAGATTTAAATAAACAATATTTTAACTGATCATTTTGTTACTGCGAAATAACGTAAATCAGGAAAAACTAAACATCATTAAATCTGCATTCTGCTACTTTTTATATAAATAATTGCTAGAACGACTTTAGGCATGGTTTGAGTTGTTATTACTCCCCTTTGGGTCGTTGTCTCTTTGACACAATCCCCGTTCCCTTCTTTTTTCTATGCTGTTATTCGTTCTGATGAGGTTATCAGTGTTTAGTTAATTTGAAAAATAAGTCACATATACTACAAATCACAAATCAGTAGCCTTTGAAATGAAAGAAAGGTAAATCAGCAGTGTTTTATTTGTAAGGAAGGGGTTAAAATGCATATTTGACCAAATTACAAATGTATTCTGTTTAAAGGTAAGACATGCTATAATGATATATTATCCAGAGTTTGAGTTTATATATACATTCTATATAGGCCATGGACTGAAATCACTTTCCGTGCACACCCACTTTCCATCTAGATCGGTTTTTTTTCAGTCCTCCTATATCCCCTCTTCAAAATAAAACATGTTAACACGAACATAACCTGCACGCATAGACAGCATAGGGCAACTTTATAGTACACCGCGAAAAGTTCTTGAATTTTCGTTTTAACCTAAATTTCATCTTTTAAGCTCCATAATTAATTAATGATAAGTAATATGTAGTGAAAAATGGTACCAAATTAAAGCTAATTTAATATCCTTTACAATGAACTCAAGTTTGGGCACTTTACGCCATTTTTATGATCCGGGGACACAAAAAATGTACCCTACCCCTGCAAAAAAATAGTAAAAATGACAATTTCTTTCAGATCAACAACTCCGTCATTTGCTCTAGTTTTTATGTCTAACTTATCTGTTGTGATACAATGTTGCAAAATAAAACCATTCATGTCCACGAAATTTTTATTTTCGGTATAAAATTTTTGAAAAATGGGAATTTTCGGAATATTAGAATAATGATTTCTGATATATTAGCAACAAATCGTGTGCAAACATTTAAGTTTCAGAAGTCTTATAGGTTCAGAAATGTCAAAATTAGCACCCCTCCCCCTAAAACTTAAGGGACAATATGAAATATTTCGGCTCTAAATGATTAAAGAACATTGTTTTATTGGAATTCTAGCGTTTTTTTTTTTCACTAAAGCTGACATGCATAAGATCATTTAATCAGATTTAAACTTTTTAAGAGGTCTCTTTTTGATTCTTCTGTTCGAAATTGTATGCAAAATGGGAATTTTCCTTTTTTCAGAATTTCTGCAGTTTTGACTTTGAGATGCAAATACTTCATTAAATTGATAAATAGCTTGAAAATGTTGATTAGATATCCTTTTATTATATCTAAGCCATAAGAAGATATGTTTTTAAGCATTTTTAGAATAACTACAGTCTCATTAATTACAAACATATAACCCCTTACCACAAATATTCGACACAATTTATATCATTTTATTAAGCTTGAAAAGCTTAAACAATGGATAAAGGTTCAATAACATATCATTTCAAATACAAAAATACACAGAGACTCCCATATATCACAAATAAGATCATGTGTGTAGTTTATGGGCAGTTATACAATAATTAAACTTTAAATTTTGTTAAATTCCGAAATGCTGAAAAATTCCATTTTTTACAAAAAGCGCCCAAAATATACAATTTTACCCATATTTTGGCGTTATTGCAATATATAAAATGCATTTTTTAAAAAGAAAGTAAAACATTAGTATGTTTTGTTAATATAAATGTTTTTCTTAACAACGTTTTCAGACAACTAATATATCGCTTAGAACAATTAATTGGCATATCTGTAGATATATCATCCAGATTTGCCATATTTAACGGGTTAACAGTGAATTTTGGCCAAATTTGAAATGTTGAAAAATCCCATTTTTCATCTATTTCGGGCACAATATTAAGTTAAAGTCAACAAATGGCTGTTAAATTACCAAATCGCGATGTTATTCATGCAACATTGTCATATTCAACACACAGTTTGCGTGTTTGAGTTAATTTGTTGCGAACATAGACAAAAAATTGACAATTTTAAGGAAATTTGTTTGGGTTGGGGTAAGATTTTCGGTATTTTGAGTCACATCAATCACTTCAATGTTTATCAAAATACTGAGTTTAAGTCTACAAATGACTGTTAAAATACGAAATCATGGTATAATTTATGAAACATTGTCATATACAACACACAGTTTGTGTGTTCTGGCCAATTTTATGCTTACAGAGACAAAACATTGACAATGTTACAGTAAATTTGTTGGGGTAGGGGTAAGTTTTATTGATGTATGATGGTTATATTACATAAGAATGGTCATTATTTGTAATAGTTGTAAAGCCCATATAATAAGCGTTCATTTGATACCTATTTAAATAATATTTGATTACTAAAAAGTAATTTTGGGCAAAAGAATGCAAAAACTTAGTCAAAATCGGAAATATTCAAAAATCCATTTATTTGGTCTATTTAAAAATAAAACTTTTTTCATTAAGAATATGTTAACATTATGTTAACATGTTTTATATTCAAGAAAATAGATAGAAAAACTAAAACAAATGTTCAGAATTGGGAATCGAGATGCACTTCGGGTTCTTTAGACCATCAAACTTACGCAATTTCAATATCTAGATTTTCCTCAATATTTCATAGGGGTAGGAGTACGTTTAATGGCGCTATGAAAGGTATTTGGCATAGTAATTGTAAAAATTTGGGTTCTTTGTAAAGCTTATACAATAAGCAATAATTCGATGCATCGTCTTTATAACTAGGAAGCATTTGGTCAACATTTTGAAGCAACTTAAAGAAAAAACTTGAACGAAAAATGAAATTTTCCTAAGTTTTGGTAGGTGGGTCTAAAAATGGGCCCTATTCCACCAGTGTGTGCAGGTTATGCTCGTGTTAACATGTTTTATTTTGAAGAGGGATGTATGCTGACTTAATACATTCATATTTTACTAAATAGGTCTTCTGTATGTCGAGTATAGTAAAATGTATACTAAAAAAAAATAAAACATGAATATTTAGAATTTAAGCAATTTTTTAGAGGAAAGGGCTCTCATTTTGACATTTGTGAAATAAACAAAAGATGTAAACAAATTTATTCGGTCTGACTATGTTGTTATTACGTCCAAAAATTATACATAGGCAATTAAACGACATATATTCAGATTCTACGATCCTATCATTTAAATGTCGAAAAATTGAAAATATTGAAAATACCGAAAATGCCCATTTTTTCGACATATTTGACATTAAAAGAAGTATTTGGGCATGAATGATGTTATTTTTTTCAATTTTATGTCACAACTTATTAGTTGAGTAGAAAAAGTACAGAAAAATACCACAGCTGTTCATCTTAAAGGAAATAAGTTCAATGAAATCGTCACTTTTCTCATTTTTGAAAAAGAGAGACACAATTTTGAAGTCCCCACAAAATACAGAATGCACAAAATTCTTTAACTTATATTAATGATATAAAAATTCATAGCAAAATTCCTTCAAACTCTAAAATCTTAAATATTCCCATTTTATTGATATCATTAACAACAACTTATAACAACTAACTTCAAAAGATGAATCCCAATTATTTTGTCAAAAGGAGATAGCATTGTCCAAGATTAGTTTTAATGTATGTTTGCCCTATAACTGCCTCATCGAAAACTTATTTTTAACATTAAAAGACATTTCTGTATTTTGGAGAACAATTTAGAGATTATTAGTTGAATATCAAAGATCATTTAGTTAATATCCAAATGAAAATAAAAATGTCTTCTCTTAAAGATTTGAATAAGCGTTATTTTATCTGATCCAAGACATAATTTTGTTTACTCATTGCGAAATAATGTAGATCAGAGAAAATTAAAAACCAGAAAATTTCCATTTTGCCTTTTTTGTATAAATAATTGTCGGACTGATAAAAGGCATGATGCTATTTGTACTTATGTAGGTATCTGGTTTTAGTTAATGGTAAAAATAAATCACATTTCACACTAATCACAAATCAGTAGCTTCTGAAGTAAAATAAAATTAAATACACAGTGTTTTATTTGTAAAAAAAAGGGTTGAAAGTTGGCTTTTGTTAAGACAGACGATTTTTTTCAAAAACAACGGCAGTAGAATAAGGAAGGAACAAAGGAAGTGATGATTACAAAAATCGAATTCAAAAGAGATGGCAAAAACGGATACAGAGAAAAACAAAAACAAAACAAGGACATGAGACAGCCACAATAGACGAAAACAAAAAAGACTACACTTAGAACTAAGGCACTCATAGTGTGAACTCCCATGAAAACCGGGAGTGACATCAGGTGCTGCGAAGGGTAAGCATGTCCTGCTCAACTCTTTCCCTTCGATGCACCTGATGGCACTCCAGCTTTCATGGGAGTTCACACTATGAGTGCCTTAGTTCTTAATGTCGGAAAGACATAAGTTGTCGAAGGGAGCATATGCAAAAACAAAATTAACATTTACTTCGGTATATTGTTATTTGTCAATATGTTTTATTTCCAAGATAATGTTTTTAAAGACTCAAAGTAATTTTCAGAATTGGAAATTGTGTTGCATTTTGGGTTCTATATACCATCTAATTTGCGCAATTTGAAGGTAATATACTTTTCGCCAATACTTCATAGGGTATTTCATTTCTCTGTGGGGTATAGAAATCGTGAAACATCGCTCGAATTGTAAAGCTTATGCAATA
Organism: Modiolus philippinarum; assembly: GCA_002080025.1. NCBI lineage: Eukaryota > Metazoa > Mollusca > Bivalvia > Mytilida > Modiolidae > Modiolus > Modiolus philippinarum. The sequence continues at coordinate 102,871 of MJUU01004059.1, forward strand.
AGCTATCACTTTATTCATCTTTTAATTAATTAATTTGAAGCATCGGTCAAAATTTTGAAGTAAAACCAAATTTTCACACATTTTGAGGGTGGGTCAAAGAATGAGCACTATTCAACCAGTGCATGTATATTATGCTCATGTTATCATGATTTATTTTGAAGAGGGGATGTAAGCAGACATAAAAATTATGTGCGATTCGGGGAGGGGGGTTAGAACAGAGAGCCACATTACAATGCATTAAACAGATAGTTTGGTTAATTCACACTAGGAGTAAATCGTATTATTGTCGACATCTTGTGAAAGAGAATGATCAAGTACAAATCACATCGCATTAACTAAATGCGGCAGAATCAGGGTGTAACATCCGAAAAACGTTTAAATACCAAACTGCCTATTCAGTTCTAGCATTGATTTTTTTCTCAAATTTTGTGACAAAGTAGTTTGTGACTTGGAAGAAACTGATCGAGAAAAAAATGGGGGTCACCGACTAAACTTTGTCGCTATGGTATCTCAAAGTTGGCAGTCTTTCAAGAATGATTGTCTTCATTCACACTTTCTTTAAATGAATGCTATTTCTTTATTTTAAAATTTAGAATCATTTTTTTTTCTGGTGGAAATTTAGATCAATATCTACCAATTAAATTTAAAAACTTTTATTTGTACGACTGTAGGGTGTTAAGAAATCACAATTTTCCGATTCCCGACAAGAAACACGTGTAAGAAGAAAATAAAGTTATCCGTAAAGATAAAAATTGACTGTTGATTTTTCAACGATAATCAGGTCAGGACCAAATCTACCCATATTCTTTACATTGATATGAAAAAATTATATGTCACTGAACTGAAAAGCATTTTATTCTCCTTTTAATCGTCAATTTGCCAAAATCACGTTGTCCGCCTCTTAGAAAAAATGAATCTGACGTCATACGTCAGATTTCCCGCAAAAAGTTCATTTGGACAGTTGAACATTTTTCTAGCCGTCAAAAGTACCGAATATACTGACAGTCTGTGACATGTGTACATTCTATAAAGATCTAAATTCAATAAATATGTTCCATCAAAGTGTAAAGAAGTGCTGTACTTTTTAAATGATCAGACTTTGACGGAAAGTGTATTTCAGCGTGGTTTATATCTGCTTCATAAAAAAATAATGAATCGATCCATATTATTATTGAAATACGCCAGGTGGTAACCAAAAAATGAACTCAAATTTGTTGTGATGAATAATGGTTTATCGTCATTTAAGCAAAACCAGTACATTATTTGAATGTCCGGGGGCGTCAATCGTATGTTTGACGGTCAAAAATGCAGTTTACAGGGGACGCGTAGTGTAGCTTGTAAACGGAAATTTTGACTATCAAGTCTAGATTGACGAACCCGGAATTTCGAGTAATGAACTGTTATTGCGGTTCTAACGCAACCAAACAATTCCGTGTTTTAATTGGATTTAATGTAGTTTTAAGTGGACAAGGAATCATACTTGATAGGGAATCGGCTTCGTCGGAGGTAAGTGTATCGTGAAATTGACGGTCAGTTTTGACAAATCAAACTATCTATTACATATTTGTTGCATTAAAATTCCGTATCATTGGTGTTTTGACAAATTTATGTTTACCGTTCCAATCTTTTCACTTGATTTGTTGGTCTTTCATCTTTTAGGTATTGTGTGTTTTCATTTCAGTAGTACATGATGTAGGTGTTAGATGTATTGGAAAGACAAAATACTTTTGACTTCAGCTGTAACTCTGAAAACATTTTTTTTTAAAGTTTAGCCGTTTTCAGAGACATGTTATGGTTTTAGTCATATACAATATTTAGTAGACAACAACAGAAAATTTGGTTTTAGTAGTACCGAGGATAATAGAATGATACAGAGTTTAGATTTTAGCTTTACTGACGAGGCAAATTAATTTCCAAAGTCACCATGGTAAATGAAAGGGTATGGAGTAAATGCACATGAGACAAAGTCTCTAGAAATACATGGTAAAAACAAGCAATGGAACAACTCTTTTATTGTTATTCTTCATCTCAAAGTCACCATGAGGCCTTCAACAATAAGCTTTCCTCATACCTCATAGTAAGTTCAAGACGGCCCCTAGCACCAGTTTAAGCGGAATTCTTTGCTAATTATCGAGCAACGCTACCTCCATATGAAAAAAAAAGAAATGGGGTAAATGTCAAGGAGACAACATCCCATATCCAGGTTAAAACCACCAAAAACGAGGCATCTAGGGGTCACCATACGGTCTTCAACACAGAGAGGAACCTCACACCATACAGCAAGCCCTAAATGGCCCCCAAAAAGTAAAAAAAAAAGTGAATAAATAAATGGAAACAAACCGCATGCAATAACCCAAATATCTAGAAACTAACATTATATAAGAAGACAAGGACAAGCAGATGACCAACATATTCCTGACTTGGGACAGGCGCAAAAATTGCGGTGGGGTTAAACTCGTTTTCTTGGATCCAAACCGTCCCCTATGTGTGGTGAATGGCTAAAAAATAAATACACAAAAAGACTCACAGTAAAAATCAAACTAGAAAAAAGTCCAACTTATCAAGACGAGTACCCTTACAATGAAGTACATAAAACATGAAGACAATACACACAGGTATTTTCCAGACAAATTCTAGCAGTTACTGTCAGCTAGCTAAGGACATTATTTCCGTTGACTATGATATCATGCTTTCATTGCTCATGGTTGCGGGACTGTCAACAAACGTTAATTAAACTGGCAAAGTTTTCTTACAATCACTGTCATTCTTTGCCCGACAAAAGCACCAGTGTCTCAAGCTAGTGGACGATAACAACATATAGACAAACACAGGGCACTCATCAAGTCGAATATAAGAAAACTTATGAAATAGTGACATGTGGTACTTTTAATAGTTGGTAAGAATTACATTTCGGAATTACAAAAATAAATGCCAGAATTTGAAAGTATGTGTAGTATATTCATATGAGTAATTCTCACAAGTACACCATAACTGAAATATATAGAGAGTATACATCTCTCGCACGGGGAATCAATGTAATACATCTTTTATATTTTATGATAATCTTTTTAAAAGCCCGTATCATTTTTGCTGTTTCATTATCCATATATGAAAGGATGTTTAAGCTTTATATTCTTATATTTTTTATTAACTCAAAGCATGAAAAGCATGAAAAGTTATGCTCTAAGTTTTAACACATCAAAATTGTTCGCCATTTATGTAAACGATGATTTAAACCAACGAATATTATCAATGAATGATATTTAATCGAAAAAAGATACATACAAATCATGGGATCAATTTTCGAAATATTCATCCCATTTCCAAGACCTAAGTATCTTTCTGTGCTGGGCTACCGGTGTTTGAAACATTTGGGGTTAATGGTTCGAACGCAAATGTTGGCTCTGCTGAACTTGAGGAAATGTTTCTAAATGGTAATATTTAACGCAAAGAAAAGCTTTAATAAGCGTTTTTTTTTTCTCGACTTAGAGATATTAAAACACAGACTTTTTTTGTTGCATATGTAATGGTGATATTGAATAATGGTGGTATGAAAACATTGAACATTTAATCTCTTCGAATTAAAACAGATGCCACTTCCCCGACAGTCGCAATAAATGTGCCTAAACGATGTGATTTGACTAACTCATGTTTTTTTTTCTATGACAACTGACAGTGTCCTTGTATTAAGTAGATGACAGAAGTTAAAACAAAACAATAGCACATAACACAGTATTCGTAATACTAGTTGAACCAGTGTCTCCAGTACTGGAAGTACCAGTATTTTATAGTATCTACAATACTGATTGTACCAGTATTTTCCAGAATCAACAATACTGGTTTTACCAGAATTTTCCAATATCTTCCAGTATCTGCACGACTAGTTGTACCAGTATTTTCCAGTATCTTTCAGTATCTTTCAGTATCTGCAGTACTGATTTACCAGTGTTTTGTAATATCTTCCAGTATCGTACAATACTTGTACACATATATTATACTAGTATTGTACAATACTGGTAGTACTAGTTTTGTGTCCATATTCTTTACCTCATCCGACAAAGTAATACAATGTGCTTGATTGTATATAAAATTTTGTCTGTTTGCTTATATATCCAATGACAAAGTGTTTTATTTGATATTGAAGTTGATGTCACAAACTCCAATGATGGGGAAGTTTTATGGAAACGGATCTACAATTATCTGTGTACATTCAGAACAGACTGAAATACATGTACAACATCCGTGGCGAATCTAATTTGTCAGCATTACCTTTTCAAAAATTACCCGTTTTTCTCCTTCCATCCAAATCGTGTTCGAAAGTGTGTCTTTGTCTGCTTCTTGGTGTTAGATTCCTAAATCAGTTTTCCTTTTCCTGTTACAGATTTTTCGCGATTTTTGATAAACCGCCCTGTCAAGCCATTTTATTTGGCGAAAATAAAAAGCGGTTTCAAGGATTTTCTAAAAGACCTCCCAAACGTGTAAGGAAACAATATAAATGCGCTGTTGTATGCGTACAAAGAATAGGCTGTTTGGTCTTAAAAAAAAGAAAAAAAACATAAAAATTCCGCTGTCATTTTTGTTAAGATCTGAAATATTTCATGTTTAATTACTATTTTCAAACAATCATATGCGGATTCATTGGTGGGTTGAGAGCGAATTTGGTTGATTTTGGTTATATATCCCTTCTTATCTGGAAAAAATCGTGAATTCTTTCGGCGAGATATTCACACTAATTACAGAATCGACTAAAACCTTTAATTTTCTTAAACTTAATTACGTATATACTATACGGTCCATTCCACTTAGAAGGAATAGGCTTATGATTACATTACGCAATTTTTGTCTGCAGACTTTAGGCATGTAGTATATCTTGAGAGAGTACAATATGTGCCGACATGTACATGTTACGGCAAATGTTGTCGTCCGAATTGACCCTGGTGATGTCTAACAGTGCACCTAATTAGGTATAATATGCATGTATATATTGTCGCCGACGATGATATGTAAAGAGGTAACATTATGTGCCTTAGCAGACTTTATATAGTAGTATTGCGCCAAACGTTCAAATTAAACGTTCATATAAACTTATTTATCATTCGAGACATGCCTTAGTGCAATGTTATTATAAACAACACTTTAGCTAAAGGCTTGTTTTGACTTGTTGTAAAAATAATTTTCTCTTCACCTTAATTGTATTAATATTCAAATTATTACCTTTTGGAACATATTTTTATCTTCACAAGTTTCAATACTATTTATATAAACTCGAAAAACAATTATTGTAATAAGTAAATAATAAAATAAATACTTAGACGTATCATAACAAAAATTACATCCGTGACTTTATTATTAGATCATTTGTATGGCACGTAAAAATCACAAAAATGCAAGAAACATAGCTTCTCGTCGAGATGGAGGGTCTTTTGCACAAATTGCTGGGTTTCTCTCTCATAGCAGCATCATTTCGATCGAGATCGAGATTGTGGGTTTTTCGGTGAGATCTCGCATTAGAAACCTAGTTCCTGATTAAAAACATAATATATATACATGAAGAAACCAACTAATTTACGTGAAAAACTAAATTTCGATCGAGATTGTATGCTTTCGTACAGAGATGAAACATTAATATTAAGCAGTCACGACACGAGATGGAATCTCGAGTAAAACCTTTCAACTCACACAGAAACGACCAGTTATAATACAAAAACCATAATATACGATTATAAGATATCAAAATGCGCAAATAGATAAACCAAATTAACCTTTACTTCAGTACTTCGTTGTTTTTACCACTAGGTCGATGCCTCTACTCGTGGACTCTTAGCCTCCAACGGAATTGGCAAACCCAATAGAAGTACTTCGGAGCTGACCCAAAACCGATTTATTTAAAAGCTTTCAATGTAAAAAAATTATCTTTGTTTTTCAAAATGTAAGAGTGTCTACCTCATTCACAGCTCTTCTTCATTAAAGCCAAGTCCTTAGGTATTTTTGGCTTTTCTTTTTAGATACTATAGGTTATGTATCTCTGACCCTTATTTCGGTTTATGGACTTCAAATGTTTTTTTTTTTCTTTTTATTTATGTAGCTCTGACACTTATTTCGGTGTATGGACTTCAATTTTTTTTTTTTTTTTTTTTT